>KE504694.1:1456746-1483231 GCA_000441515.1 Elaeis oleifera | reverse complement strand
AATTGACTAACGCCTTATATCTCCTACCTATAGGGTGATGGTCCTATCCCATTCAGGAATAAAAGAATTTAATATTGCAATACATATCTTTTACACCAAAAAAATTTTGACAGTATCTCGATGCAGTTCTCCAGATACATAAATACTAAAATTATGCTATGTATCCAGAGAACATGATCAAAAATATCGATAAAACTCTCCGATATAGAAGCACATGGTTTGCAATATTAAATTCATTCATGTGCCCAAACTGTCCACGAGGACAATTCGAGGATAGTGTGTAGAGCACCAATATTTTTTCATTAAAGAATAAATATTGGTATATGCATGCTATCCTCGAACAAAATTTTAAAGTTTATAAATTTATTATGCTATAATTAATATATTATTATTATAATTATTTTATTTTTAAAATATTTTCAAATCATGAACTATGCTTTGGAGTAGAACAATAAATAATTATACCCAATGACTAAAATTAATTGAAAAGGAAGAACAAAATTTTAAAAATATAAAATTAAAAAAAATTGATCTTATCTTCCACTCTCCCATGAATCCCACAGAGAGAGAGAGATGGGTACCGATGATTGTGCAGCGACGACGACAGCGGCCCGATGATAGCGACGGTGCGACGATGGTGAGGGCGGCACGACGACGGCCCTAGGAGAAGGAACAAGGTAAGAGAGGGAGAAAGGGAGAGTGAGAGAGAAAGTGAGGGAGGGAGAGGGAGAAATCAGGGAGGGAGGACATCGACGGTGGTAGAGGGAGGGCGACGATGATGGCACGCTCGACCGGGGAGGGAGGGCAACGACGGTGGTGGAGGAAGGGCGATGGTGGTGGCGGGCTCGAACGTGGAGAGTGGCAGGCTCTACTGGCGACGACGACGTGAGAGAGAGCAAGAGAGAGACGACGACGATGGGCTCGACCGACGGGCTCAAACGGGAGGTGGCAGGCTCGAACGGAAAGGGTGGCGGGCTCGACCGATGGTGATGGCGTGGAGAGCGAGAGAGAGAGATGACGACTGGAAAGGGATCGAGGAGGGAGGACAGCGATCGGGGAGGGAGGATGGTGACCGGGGAAGGAGAATGACTACTGACGATCGAGGAGGGAGCAAGGGGATGGGTCGGCGATGTGGGCATGGGGATGGGTCGTTCATGCATTTTGAATTGGGCAAAATTTGCCCTAATTAAAACAACTTTTTTTTTGCAACTAAATGATCTTTAGCGATGAAATTATTTCATCATAAAATATAAAAATTTTATCGCAAAAAATGATATTTTTTGCAACAAAAATTTTTTCATCGTAAATGATTAATTTTTTACAACGAAAATTTATTTCATCATAAATAATTTTTTTGGAACGACGATGGTGGCGGAAGGAGGACGATGGTGGTGGCTTCGATCAAAGAGGACGTCAACCCGATCGGTGGCACGCTCGATCGGAGAGGGAGGATGACGGTTGGCATGGTGGCATGGAGGGAGGATGATGGCCGACACGATGGCGTGGAGGGAGGACGTCGATCGGAGAGGGCTTCAACCTGGTCAGTGGTACACTCGACCAGAGAGGGAGGATGACCGACGGCTGGCACCGAGCTCGATTGGGGAGGAGGGAGAAAGAGGACCGATGGTGGTGGCGAGAGAGAGTGAGAGGGCAACTTGGCTGGTATGGTGGTGAGGAGGGAGGATGTCGATCGATCGATGGTGCACTCGACGGGGAGAGAGGATGACGATCAGTACGGAGCTCGATCGAGGAGGGATAGGTGTGTCGATGGTGTGGGACAGCGACAGGATCTCTCTCACATTTTGGGCCAAAATTTGCCCTAAAATAATTTTATTTTTTCCAACAAATAATTTTTAGCGATGAAATATTTGTTGCCAAAAATAAAATTTTATCACAAAAATAATTTTTTTGCAACAAAATAATTTTCATTGTAAAGGTTAATTTTATGATGAAAAAATATTTCATCATAATAATTTTTTTTTGATGATGAAAAAATTTCATCGTAAAAACTAAAACTCTAGCTACGAAAAAAATTTCATCGTTAAAAAGTATGCTTCTAGCAATGAAATTAAATTTTATCACAAATATTCAATTTTTTTTCAACAAAATAGTATTTAGCAATGAATATTTTATCATCAAATATAAAAATTTATCTCAAAACTATATTTTTTGCAATGAAAAAAATTTTGTTGCAAAAAAAGCTAATTTTTTGTGACGAAATTTTTTTTCATCACAAGAAATTTATTTTTGATGATAAAAAAATTATTTGTTGCAAAAACATAAAGCTCTAGCTATGAAAAAAAATTGGTCGCCAAAAATTAACTTCTAGCAATGAAAATTATAATTTTATCGCAAAAGATATAACTTTTTGCAATAAAAATTTTTTTTTATCACAAATACTTAATTTTGACAATGAAATTTTTTACATTGCAAAACATACTTATTGTGATAAAAAAAATTTCATCGCTAAAATTAATTTTTGTAGTGTGTGTATTTATATAGGAGTGAATTTATGCTTAACTACAAGCATTGGTATCCACATGGAGAGATGTGAGAGACCGTTGCAAGGATTATAAGAGAACAGGACACAGACATAAATAGAATAATAAACATGGTTATAAATGCGATTGATCCTGAATTTGACTAGAATATAGAGGACGATCTAGAAGTTGGCAGCGGTGATTTCTATCTTATGTTGAGAGATATTGATGAATCATTATAGCTAGAATATAAAATACACACTGTATTATCAACTATGTTAGAGTTGTTAAACTTGAAGGTCGAGTTTAACATGACGATCAATTGTTATGATAAGATGGTAGCAATCATAAAAAAAATACTACCGAAGGATTAAAAGCTTGTTGGGAGTTTTTATACTTCAAAAAAAATAGTGAAAGAGTTAGACATGGAATGTGAGAAGATATATACATGTCATAATGATTGTATGCTTTTTTATCAGGAGGACTAATTGAAGACCTCATTTGACGTATGCATGAATGCCAATTTAAGCCGAGGTAAGAGAATAGAAATCGAAAGGATATAACATAAAAGGTTCTTCAATATCTTCCCTTCACTCTTAAGTTTCAAAGGCTCTATTTATTCAAGAATATTGCTCAATAGATGAGATAGCATAAAAAAGAGATTTGCAAGTACTTTGATATGATGAGTCATCCATTAGACAGTGAGGCATGAAAGAAATTTGATGCTTGCCACCCTTTATTTACTTAAAAATTATGTAATGTCCAACTGAGTCTATCTACCAATGGGTTTATACTGTTCAGTTATACAGCGGCTCCTCATTCATGTTGGTCAGTCTTTATTACTCCATACATCTGTCGTCTAGAATGTATATAAAAAAATATAACATCTTTATTATATTAGTCATTCCTGGATCATGACATCTTGGTAGAAGTATTGATGTATTGATGAGCTGAAATTCTTATGGTCTGATGGCATCTTTTGATATATCAAAGAAGCAAAATTTTGTAATGAAGACTGCATTGATATGGATCATTAGCGATTTTCTTACTTATGGGATGTTATCAAGATGGAAGCTAGCATATTCTTATTGCATGAAAAATATAAAAGCATTTCAACTTGAGCATGATCGTAAGCCCTGCTAGTTCGATTGTCATTGTTAATTTCTTTCCGAGCATCATCCTTTTCAAAAGCAGTGGAACAGTTTTAGGAAGAATAAGATAGAGAAGGACCATGCACCCCTATGACTCAGTAGTATGAAGTGTTTTAGAAGGTATCCCAACTAGATGAAGTCCAGTTTGGTATACTATCTGACAAGCAAAATCTTGGAGGTTCGATAGAAATCATAACTTGATGAAGCACAACGTCTTCTAAGAATTGTCATACTAGTCCATCAATTTGATCCGTCGTAATCTTGATATCATATATATTAAGAAGAATATATTCGATAATATTTTTTATATTGTTATGGATGTCAAAGACAAGATGAAGGATAACCTCAAGATCCAGGTAGATATGAAGAACATATATAAGTATCCTCTATTAGAGATAATTGAGGTGTCACCAAAAAAATTTCTGAGGTCGAAAGCATCTTACAGCTTAATGAGGGAGCAGTTAAAGGATATACGTAAATGGTGTAAAAATCTTAAATTCTTAGATGGTTAGGCAAGTAATCTAGTTCAGTATATCAATATCAAAGATTGTAGATTCTATGGACTAAAGAGTTATGACTACCATATTTTTTGCAATGATTACTCCCATTGGCTTGGCGTAATCTCCTTCCTAACCCCATATGAAATTCTTTGATCCGAGCTTAGTCTTTCTTCAGAGACATATGTGCTACTGAACTATCGACCGACCCATCTCTATCCTTAAGACTAGCAGTGTAGAGACCATATGCAAGTTAGAGAATATATTTTCTCCTAGATTCTTCAACTCCATAGAGCATCTCATGATTCATCTAGCATATGAAGCTAGGGTAGGGAGACTAATGTAGTAAAGATGGATGTATCAATTTGAAAATACATACAAAAAAGTAAAAACAAAGCTAGAGTCGAAAGTTCTATTATAAAGGTATACATAATTGAAAAATTTTTAATTTCAATCGATACTACTTTAACAATGATGTGTATACAAAGTTGACTCATATGGGTCGAAATGATGATGGTAGTGGTGAGGGATCAGAGTGGGAGATCCCAATATTTGCCTATCCCACTCATGAATTTGAGCAGAAAGTTCGTCAAATATTAACTGATATTAAAATTAGACAGGTAGAGACATATATTTTGCTAAACTATGAGGAGGTCGATCAATATATCGAGTAAGTATCCATCATACTTTCAACTCTTCAATCACTTATTACAGCGTACTTATCTTATATATGTATAGGCAATATGATGAGATGTTGAGATGGGACAATCTGATGATAAGTAAGGAAAAATTTTCATACAACATACATAGAACTTTGCAGATTGGTTCTACTAATTGGTAAGCGATCATTATCATTTTATATATTTTAATTCTTTCAATTAATTTTTTTATAATATGCAAGTCATGCAAGAAGATGAATCCATACCTAAGAAGCTAAGACCATTAGATTACAAGCCAACAAAATACGGGACATATTATAATAGCTGTAATATAAATAGTTTAAATTTACACTCATCAATATGGATATCATAAGAGCATAATGAACAATGGTGTGTGTGTATAAAGGATAGTTGATGGAAAGAGATGGAGAGTGACTACTATAAAATTCTCAAAAAAGTGATCAAGTTGACTTATCTTAGAGGTAACAGTATTATTCTATTTAAATATCGATAATTTGATAACAATAATTATATGAAGATTGATCCATGGCACGGACTTACTAAAATCAAACATGGATCAAAAGTATATATCAACGACTCCTATATATTGGCTCAATAAGTTGTTCAAGTATATTATACTCCTATTCCATCAAAGGAGAGAAAAGAAAGATTGATAGACTGCATGTAAAATTAAATCTCGAGCCATTCATTATGAGCTCGAAGAAGAAAAAAAGTCCTACTTATCAGAATGCTTTCAGCATGATGAAATATTAGAAATTTATCAGTCTTTAATATATGCAAGTTGGATGCTTCAGAAATTTTTCTACATGATGGCCAACATGAGGAGGTAGATCATGCTGAGTTTATTTTAAAGGACAATCCTATTTAAAAAGGAGAAGAAGATGAAGAATCGAAAGAAGAATATGAAGGGTGCCAAACATCTGAAGAGGTCAATGAGTAATGGTAAGTATATCAATCATCTAATGAAAGAGATCGATCCCAAGGATAAAGTATATCAATCATCAAAGTACATCGTAATACGGCATAGTGAGGATCCATCCTCTCAAGCCTTTCTTGACCTCAAAGGATGGCTTAGGGCCACTGAAGGGGCGAGTAAGAGCTGAGTCATAGGATTCAGACAAAACTTCGATCTTACAATAACTCGCTAGTCTTCGACATCCTCCTCTTAGGCCTCAACAACCCAGACATGCGGTGATGCACATATCGATGAGATCGTGCAGAGGCTTTTTTGCCAACGATCTCAGAGCTTCTGGGGCAATGTTCACAAGATCATTATTGGATTCTACGAGATCCGCATCTATGTGATCAGCTAAGCTCGTTATCATAGTCATCACAGAAGATAAGTCAAGCAGTATTTATAAATTTTTGGTTGTTTTAAATTTTATTTGCAAAAGTTTCACATAATTAGGTTTAAGTTGGGAGAAAGGGAACCTAGGGATCAAAAGTCAATCTATCCATCCAATGGATAGGCCAAAAGTATAGATTCATTCGCATCATTGAATGAGACATATAGAAATAATCCATTCGAGAATAAAGGAGTATATTGAAATATATCCCTCCGTGTCGGTTTAAACTTCAAGTGAGATGAAGGGGTATCCAGAAGGTCAAAATTCAATCTAATATCCGATGGATGGATCGGAGATGTCTATAGCTTTGTATTATCAAATGAAATATGTAGAAATAATGCAAACGAGAATCAAAGAGTATATCGAAATATATCTCTTCGTGCTAGTTTAGGCTTCAAACGGGAGGGAGAAGATATTCAAGAGGTCAAAATTTAATCTAATCATCTGATGGACTAGCTGGGGTGTCTATAGCTCCATATCATTGAATGAAATGTGTAGGAATAATCCATTTAAAAATTGAAGGAGTATATCAAAATATAACTCTCTATAAAGATTTAGGCTTGAAGTGCACTAATTACTTTAGTTTATAATTTTCATTAATTAGTTCTAAATTATTAATAATATTTATTTTTTCATTATAAGATGTTGGGATATCCAGCTCTTATCCACCTACCATTGCAGATGACGTATAGGAGGAGGAGGATCTTCATTGATTTTTTTTAGTTTAATATAATATATTAATTTTAATTAATAATATTATCTTAAATATAATTGGATAATTCATACTTTTTATATAAATTAATTTTTAATTATAATGGTGATAGTTAATTATTAGTTGTTATACTGTCTATAAATATATGTTGGTTGTTAATTTAATTAATAAATTTTAATAAATATATTTATATTTTTTAAAAAAAATTATTATTAGTGATGGATAAATCCATCGCTAAATATTAGCGATGGCTGACCTTATTAGCAACGGCTTATAATGATTGCTAATATATTTTAATTTTTAATTTAATTAAAAATGATCTAAAATTATTATAAGCGACGGACTTGCCATCGCTAATTATTGTCGCTGATACTTTATGGGCGACAGTTTTTTCCATCATTGCTAATAATAGTCTTTAGCATCTTTTTTTTGATAATTTATTGTCAACGATGTGCCGTCGCTAATTTTTGATGGTTTATTGTTAATGGTGTACCATCGCTAATAGTATTAGTGATGGCTTTTCAGTAATTAACGATGGTATTTAGCTATCACTAATAAATAATCTTTTTGTAGTGTATAATTTATTTACAAATAAGTACATAAATGGTTTTGTATCAAATTAAGCACTTTTGAGTGCCAGCTTACCTTCATGACTACTTCTTTGGTGGTATGACAACTACAAGAAGATTAGAAAGTAAAAATGCATTTATAAAGAGATTTGTCACTTTCCAAAAAAGCTTAACCCAATTTATTAAATTGGTAAGTTTGCTTCAATTCAATATGATAAAAATCTAAATCATAGTTAAGAATTATTTTTTTCTATATTGTTTGTTTAATTTTTTTCTTTGCCATTTTAAAATTGCTTTCTAATTTGACATGTGAATTATAGGTTGATCTTACAATTGAAGAAATCGAGGAAGCACAATTATACAATACTATATCGGAGAAATACAAGAGATCTTCTTTGAAACCATTTTACCATTAGAACAACAAGCATATGATACTTTGATGCCCTTTATTTTAAGAAATTTCAGGAAGAGTTTGGAAGAGTAGTTCAGTACATGAGGTATGAAGAAAATATTGTTGAGTTCATGATGCAACACCATAAAGAAATTCATAGTCAAAAGTACAGAGTTCTATGATATGGTGAGATGGCCATTTGTAGTTGCAAGCATTTTGAATTTTGGAAAATTTTTTGTCGCCAAATACTAAGTATTTCCTCCATAAAAATTGTTTTGAAGTCCCTTCCAGCTACTTTCTATCACGTTGGTGTCTTGAAGAATTCCAAAATGCACAAGAATTTTAGTGCCTAATGATGAAGTATTAGTAGATATTGAAGCATCACCTAATGGTAATCATGTGATTGATGTAACTAGCTTTGTTCACTGCACTCCAACAACAAAGACAAAGAGACGACCCAAACAAAAATGATTGAAAAGGTGGAAAAGAATTAGGAAAACCGGTGAAAACTTATAAACTTTGCATGGGTGTTGGTCACAATATTGTTACATGTCTAGAGAAGGAGAGTATTAATGAGAATCATACTACCACAAGTGGTGTTAATAAGCAAGAAAAGGTATTTCAGATTATTGATTTGAATCCTTTTTTTCTTGAAATTTTAGAGTGGGGTATATAATGCTTTGACATTTTGTGTCCTACATTACTCATTTTAAAATTCAAGAAAATGTTCCCTTTTAATCAAGGTTTGTATTATGCTAAAGATGATGATTTATTTTATCAGAAAAATATAAATGCTTGAAATGTGTAATTAAATTTGAATATATAGCTAGAATTCTATCTCACAATACTTTTTCCTCTTGGGTAGATCATATGTATTCAGCTCAAAAAACCATAAAGGAAGGTCTTGTTTGCATCAATTGCCAGTTTCTAGTTTTCCTCTATTTTTTAGTCCAAAATGGCTTTTAGTGCCAAGAGAAATAAATTGGACAGTTTTGTTATAAGAAGGTTATTTGGATAAAGCCCACCTAGTTAGGCAGGTAGTTAATGCTCCTCAAGGCATAGGTTAGAAAATCCTAGTTTCAATTATTATATTTAAGTTGCCCGACTTCAGTTTTAAATTTGAATTCAAAAATCTAAGTAGAACAGTTTTAGTGTTTGGTCAGTTACAAATTTGAAAACCTTTTTGTAAAGGCTCTATTTGCTACTTTTTTTCTTTTTCAAACAAATAGCAACATAGAATCCAATGCACAAAAATATTTGGTTATCTTTATTCTTATTTTGTTTTTATAAACATACTTTTCCTTTATTTTTTTTAAAAATAGGCTTTCACCCCTCACCTTCCTATCCCTCTTCTTCAGCCCAATCTTGCCCTTAGCCTTGTCATCCCCATCCAACCATATCGACTCTTCTGACTTTGATGTCTATCTCTCCATCCAATATCAAGCTACCCTTATCCTCGACCGTATCACCAACCCCATCTTAACTTCCTCACCCTCAACAACTTTTTTCAAATTTTGAGCTCCCATTATCCCCAGCCAAGTTGCCAACTCCATCCACCCTCCTTTCCCTCATTGCTAGCTATGTTGTTTAAAAGCAAAAAAAGTGAGCCAAACATATTTTCTATGATCAGAATTCTAAAAAAAGACTTGAGATAGAATTTTTTTCTATTTTTTTTGAAAAAAGAAAAGCAATAATGATGCCAATCACAGCTAAAGATTTAGTTTATATTTTAAAATCTCATTCATTAGTCAGTTATAAATTTGAAGAAAAGAAATTAGTTATACATCAAAACTTGTTTAATTGAGATGCTCTCCATTAGCCTATATATAGAGCAAGGCTAAACCAATAAGGGCTCTAGAAAAATTTTGGCTCCAGTTCTTCTTGCTCACTGTGTCCTTTATACTGCAAATACTTTTTAATTATAAAATATACTATATTTTAGGATAAATAAGATACTATTTGAAAAGTTTTGCACCTTACAAATGGTGCAAATTTATAAGATATACAACTAGGTAACTAAATTTATTGCATCTGGGGATAGTGTGCAAAAATTATTGATCTATTGCATTGAAAATTTTTGTAAATTGGACACATCGTCTTTAAGAGAGTGATCTACTCAGTGCCTCAACTAGGCCACCTTTCTTAGTTAAAATTATTTCAAAAAATTTCTATACAATTCAAGCTAATATTTTCTATTTTTCTCTAACAGGTAGAAAGTAGTGGAAAAGTTAACGGTACATTGGTTCTAGATCATAATCCTTGCTATTTTTTAAGGAAGAGCTAATATGATTGGATAAACTTAGCCCTTATGTATTTTAAATGTAGTCTATGTTTAGATTTTGACTAACTAGGAAGCGAAGGAGGTTGAAGGGGTCAAAAGAAAAGAAGAGAAAATTACAAAACATTCCTCCAAGTGTCAATTAGACCCCTAATCTTTAAAATCATCACAATATGGCCCAACTGCCTATCTGCGGCTTAACATTGTTGATGAAGGACAAATAACTAAGGTGACCTTAGAGGGTATTAGGGTGGTTAACAAATGGATGGAATGTTGTTAGGGGAAACCTCTATTAAGTCCCAAGCTTGTGGCTGGAGCCCTCTAATGTCTTCAAAATCTTGTACCATTCCAAGCCCTAATCAACCAAGCCCTCTCCATTCTAATTCCATTTTTGGGAGTGCCATATAATTCCACAAACTCGGACTCCTCACCAATAGTTGGATCAAATGATTCCATGAAAGGATTGCAATGAATACGTATGGTTTTAGATTTTTCACTATCAATTTTTGTGTTTTATAACGATAGTTGCCTTATGATTTGGTGTTTTCAATTTATTTGATTTGATAATGTGGTGTTCATACTAGGTGGGCTTTTATAGATTGGAGTATGGTTTTCATGATTGTAATAAGAATTAGCTTTTTTCTGTGTGGGTTGGGGGGGGTGTTGTGTGGGTGGAAGGATTGTGGACTAAAGTTGATCTTAGGGCCACTTTCCATGTAGATTGGAAGGTGTTGCAGCTTTAGTCTATGGGCGACTCCTTCTCATTCTTTAAAGAAGGTAACAGTGGTGAACTCAGGAGACATAGCGACACTCGAAATCCCTAGAAGATAAAATCCTAGAAGACACAGCAGCACGATAGCACCCCAAGAAAAAGCTACTGGATCATGAGGTCATCATCCATATTGCTTTTAGTTTCCTTTATCTTTTCCTTTGCCCATTATGCCTATTTGGTCACATGGTCGCACCACAAGCCCTTGGAAGACAAAGGAAAGTAGGGTGGGACTTGATGCTTGGTACAATTAATTAGCAATTGGAGGCAGCCTCTGTGTATTGTTAGGTAAGTACCATTAGTTACGGTTGGTACCCTATTACTCTATTATTGAGGTACAAGTTGCCCTTACAGTTTAGGTCCTGCTTGTTGAGGGCCTATTGTATTGTTATTTATTTTTATTATTTAATAAAATTAATTAATTACAATTGATATACTTTTATATTATTATAGAATTATATTGTTAGATAAATTAGATGCACTTGGTACACTATTGTATTGTTCTCGTATTGTATTATTGTGTAAGTTGGGTATACTTGATCCCTAGTGAGATATGGGTTGTAATTGTCCCCTATGAAAGTGGGTTGTAATTGTCCCTTGTGAAAGTGGTCCCTATTAATTGTATTACTAGGTTAAGCATAATTTATCTCACTACAAGAAATTAAGGTATTAGTGACGGTCATTCATGATGATATTTTCGTCATCACTAATAATCGGTATTAGTGACGGTATTATCAATGGCAAACTTTTTCATTATTAATAATGTTTTTATCTACGGTAATATAGTCATCATTAATAATATTTTTTATCGATGATTAATCACGACCAAAAAATAAGCTATCATAAAAAATAATTATTTATTAAATTTATTAGCGACCATGGAAAGAGTATTAGCTACGGTGATTGCTGTCATTAATAATCATTAGTAATGGATTTAGCCATTGCAAAAATAATTATTTATTAAACTTATTAGCGACCATGAAAATAGTATTAGTGACGGTTGTCACCATCTCTAATAACCATTAGCGATGGTTATATTAGCGACGGAGCTTTCCATCATAAAAATAAAAAAATTATTATTAATATTATTAGCGATAGCAGAGAAGAGTATTAGTGATGACATCTGTCGTCACTAATACTCAAACCAAATATAATTTTTTTTATTTTTTATATATGATATAATTTTAGAATTTAAAATTCATCTTCATCATTTATTATCTAAATAATTATCATTAGAGTATTGTCATAAAATATCGTCTCGATCCAATAGCTCTAGCTATGTCGATCAATAAAATTTGATTTCGATGGCCACGAACGATGCATGATGATCTGATAGATAGAGACCACCGATGGATCTGAAAATTTACAACAATGATCTCGATGATATTTGTAGTACAATATCAAAATTTTACTTCAATTAGACATCATTATCATGGTCAATTTAGTACGTGATAATTTGGACCGTGAAATAAAAAATAAGTGATCAAAAGGCCAAACAGCATCTGATTATAAGATGATTTTTTAGATAAATAATCTTTACTACTATTTTGATTGTTTGTACAGTGGTGATTATAAAATTCAAACCATGTGTATATGAAGAATCCAAAACTATATATCTTTTGATACTTGTTCTTAAAGTCCTTAAGTAATTATATTTGTACTTTTGTAAGATCTATTTAACATAGATGGTTCATATATGTATGGTTTGAATTTTATGATCACCACCATATAAATGATTAAAGTAGTAGTAAAGATTATTTATCTAAAAAATCATCTTAATCAGATGTCGTTTGACCTTTTGATCACTCATTTTTATTTAATAGTCGAAATCATCGCATACAAATTGACCATAATAATGATGTCCGATTGAAGTAAAATTTTGATAGTATACTGCAAATATAACTAAGATTATCATTATAAATTTTTGGACCCATCGTGATCTCTATCTATCAGATCATTATGTGATTTTTCGTGACCATCGAAATTAAATTTTATTAATCGACATAGTTAGGGCTACCAGATCGAGGTGATCTTTTGTGACGATACTCTAATAATAATTATTTAGATAATAAATGATGAAAATAGATTTAATTTAAAATTATATCATATTCAGAGAAAAATAGAAAAAAAATTTATAGTCTGTCCCTGTAGCAGCGGTTGCATAATAATCGTTGCTATAGGTCTATCGTAGTGGTTGCACAACCACTGCTATATATTATATAACAGCGGTTTATGTATTACTATGATTAAAATAGATTTTAAAATTTAATTATAAATTTTTAAAAAAATTAAAAATTATTAGCGATAGTATTAGAGATGAGAATGCTGTCGTTAATAGTATTAGCGATGATATTAGCAACAAAAAATGCCGTCACTAATAGTCTACCCAAAAAAATTTTCTTCCCTCAGCACCCTCATTTTCTCCTACGTGCCCCCTTCATTTTCCCCACCCCTCTTTCCCCACCTTCACCTCCCCAAGCCCCCAATTGCGAGCACCCAGCTGCCTCCTGCCTCCCGCCTCCCCGGGCCTCCGACTGCCTTCCGACTCCTCGAGCCCCGACTGTCTTCTGCTTCTTTGAGCTCCCGACCATCTTCCACCTTTTTGAGCTCCCAGTTGCCTCCTCGAGCCCCCAGCCCACCTCTTCGAGCCCCCAGTTGCCTCCTGCCTCTTCGAGCTCTCGACCGCGAGCCTCCAGCCACCTCCCGCCTCCTTGAGCCCCCGATCTGCCTCTCTAAGCCCTTGATTGCCCCCGTCTCCCCAAGCCCCCGGTTGCAAGCACCCAACCATCTTCCTTCTCCCCAAGCCCCTGGTCGTGAGCCCCCAACCCGTCTCCTCGAGCCCCCGATCACCTCCTGCCTCCCCAAGCCCTCGATCGCGAGCACCCGACTGCCTCCCACCTCTCCGAGCCCCCAACTAGCCGCCTCTCTGAGCCCTTGGCCCACCTCTCCGAGCCCTCGGCCCGCCTCTCCAAGCCCCCGACCACCTCCCACCTCCTGGTCCCCTTGCGTCTTAGTCCCAGAGCCCTCAAGCCTCCCCAAGCCCCTTGATCACCTTCCCAAGCCCCCGGCCCGCCTCCCCATTCTTCCCCCACCTTTGTCTTTCCTCCCCCTTCCTCCCCTTCTTCTCCTACTATGAAGCACCCTGAGCCATCCTCGAGCCGACATCCTGTCTTCGAGCCATCCCCTCGCCCTCAATCCCTACAGTAGTGCCTTCTGTTGTGAGTATTAGTGACGGCATTAGCAACAGCTAGTGGTATCACTAAAAGTTAATTTTTTTATTAAATTATGTTAATTAAATAAATTAAGTATTAATTAATTAGATATTTAATTAATTAATTAATTAATTAGAAGCATGAAACTTGGATCTCGATGGAGAAAGTGATGGGCAGCATTACAAACATGGGGTCAGGGCGTGCCCTGTGCACTCGAGCCTCAGGTCTCAGTTGGCGTCCAAGACATCCAGCTCCTGCGTATCCTATGCATTCAGACCGAGGGAAGGTGCCTGTTAGCATTGCGAACAAGGAGCCGGGGTGTGCCCTACACACTCAGGCCTCGGGTCCTAGCTGGCATCCAAGACATCCAGCAAGGGCGCGCTCAGGCCGATGGAAGGTGCGAGGCAGTATTGCAAACACACAGCCGAGGGTATTAATTTAAGTAATTAATTAGGTGTTAATATAAAAAAATTGCATTGCATAGACATATGTTTGCTGCTCAAGTGTATTATACTCATTTTCCATCAAGAGAGAGAGGAAGAAAAGATTAGTGGACTGTATACCGAGTAAAGTCTCGAGCCATTCATTATGTTTCATAATTATATAATTAATTTGATGAATCTATTTATTTTATTTTAGAGATTATACATCATGTCTTTCATAGGTCGAAGCCATGTCGACCAAGGACAAAGCTCTCGAGGAGAGAGCAATTAGCAGGCCAGCTCGCATGGTTCTGCACCTCTCATACCAAGCAGTAAACTCTAATATTTTAGATATTCTCATTTATGTTACTTTGTCCTTTGCTAACTAATATAACATTCTTTCTATTAGATATTTTGCACTCAGGTTTGGACAATAGGAGGTCACCAATGACCCCACAGTCATACGCAATAGTGACATCTCCCAGACATAAAGCCATGGTCGAGGATCCGCCTGACTTGCGGTACCTCTAACTCGATCGGAGGACAAATAGCTCATCCATATTCAGAGCCACTCATAAGTACTATAACTTCAATTAATATATTTAAAATTTAACTATTCTAGAGTTAACATTTATTTTTTAAAATCAATTTTGCAGCATGTTTAAAGATTTTGGAGTATCTCATGTGGTTACTGGCATCATCCAATGCTTGATGCCGGAGCCGGTGAATGAGTTCTCCAGTTGGCCATCTGAAGCTCGTGATGCAGCCTAAGAGATATTCTAGATAAGTCAGAAATATTTAATTTTAAATTCATTATAGATTTGTATTATATTTATTAATACATGGTTACTTCTACTTGCAGATGTACTATCGATTCGAGACTCCTCTGTTAGGACCACCGTACATCTATGTAGACCTGAGGAGACCTACGATGAAACCCTCTATAAGAATCCATGATGATCTAGACTCTCTAAGGACTATAAAATTTATGTCTTAGATCATTGTGCACTCTAAACCCTGCACAGCAACCTAGTTCATGTCCCCTCGCTTCCAGGGACATGAGACACATCTCCAAATCGGACTTCCACCCCAACGCCCTAAGAACTAGGACTTGGGGTGTGATACCTTGGGGTTATCAAATCTAGATCTGAACCATTGACGAGGAGTTCTTGTTGAACTAGGACTCCATGGCAACATCTCCAAATCACAGTATTTATCTTATATGCTCTATCTTAGCCCCTACACACCTCTAATCTGAATCAAATCAGAGCCCAAACCTCTCTATGAGATCACCACTCATCCTCCTAGAAATTAGGGTAGTGGGGCATCCAAGAACTGAAGTTATACCATATAATAGAGAGAGTCCCTGCAGCCTTCTTGAAAATTGCAGCCTTTGCCTGTGTTATTCGCCTTAATTGTCTTTCTCTCCCAAAACCTACTAGATCTGAAATCTTTTATTCTAGATCTGAAAACACCCTCCTTCAAACCCCCAAACTAGTAGAGAAGAGGGGCCGTGGAGACCTGGGAGATGGAGCACAAAGGGTGATGGGGCACCTCCCTCCTCGTAACCCTAGGATGTCTAGGGTTTGAGGGAGGCACCCCCCACTCTAGGGTTTCTTCCTTGCTGCCTAGGGCTGCGTGCAAACTAGAGAAAGAGGAAGAGAGATGTGAGAGAAAAGCTTCTTTTGATTCTCATTCTTTAGGATTTATAACAAGTATATATATTTATTACATGGATCAAAGTCATAGCCCAAAAACTTTCCAAGCTAATCCAATCCGAATGCACTCACCCAAATCCATGTACATCCATGGTCTAATCATGCACTCAACCCTATGGACTCAAATCTGATCCAAACTTGGATTAGCCCTCATGAGACCCACAAATCAGAGTCTTATGATCATGGAGGACCAAACCTCCACCCTAGGACCAAACCCATCCTAGCCCTAGGATCTAAACCTATTCTAAAATCTTGAAGCCAAGCTAATGGCTCCTTTCATGGCCTCTTAAGATTTGGAAGCATCATACATACACTAACAATCTCCACCTTGATGCCCCCAAGTCTTGGTAAACCTTCGCACGATCTGTTTGCACGATCCTGCTGCCGCTGCATGCCCTGACAACTTCGTATGCAAACCTCCATCGTTGATGCCAAATCCTTCAGTCCTGGAGCTCCTCTGGAGGTCTCTAAGATGATCGCCTCCACCTGGGCTGAAGGTCTATGCTTGCTTCCTGGCACCCTTCTGTGACCTGTCGACATCTTTTCTTCTGCACCTGCACCAACTGTCGCTTCAGCTACATCTAAAGGGATTGCAACTCAAATATTGTCTAGGTTTAGACCCATCTTTCTCATCTTGAGACTCACCTCAGGCTCCTCATAGATATGTAGATCCTTCTTACTGCAACAATCCAACCGATACCATCTCCCCAGAGATATGCCTCTCTAGTGCCTGTACATCCCGCATAAAATCATGTTGAGCATCACCACTGCTGAATCAGCTGTGACACTCTGTGGATTAGCCCACTTCATCACCTAAGGCTCCACAAATTCATGCTCTGATCGAATCGCTGAATGCATCATGACTACTTCCCCATCTTTCTGCATTCGAAGGCTATATAGTCGCTTCTTTAGTTCCATCTCGACCATTATTCCTTGAAAAAACTCTCCTCCAGCATGCCAAATCTACCAATCACTCCTTAGAAAGGAGGGCGTGTGGCATGAGAAGACTAGCGCTAGTGCTAGGAGAGAGTCCAATTTGCCTGGGAGTCTCTCTCCTAGCGGGATCTAGGTTGCCCAAAGCCCCACATCTCTAGAGGAGGACGTGGAGGGTTGTCCCATGCATGGTAGAGGGGTTTCTTATGAAGAAAAATCAAGAAGAGGCATGCCACAATGTGGAGAAGGGAGATTGTGCGGGCAGGTTGCTGTTTTGGTGTGCTGGAAGATCCTGTTGCACAGAGACTCTCTCACCATCTGGATCTCGATTTGTGTGCTGATTAAAATAATGAGGACTTGATCTGTAGATCTTAATATCTTGATTGATCTTCTAGAAGATTAGAATAGGTCGAGATGAGCCACACAGGATAAAGATTGCGCAGGAGAAGAAAGACTGCCATGGAGTCCTAGTCCAACAAGGACTCCTCCTCATCAATGATTTCAATCCAGATCTGATAGTCCCAAGATATCACGTCTCTAGCCTTGATTTTTAGGGCCTTAGGAGTAGAAGACCAGATCTGGAGGTGCATCTCAGGTTCCTGAAAGCAAAGGGGACACAAACTAGGTTGCCACTATAGGGTTCTTGGTGTGCAGCGATCTAGAGCATGATGTTTGCTGTCCTTAGAGAGTCTGGATCGCCATGGACTTTGCAAAGGGCTTTGTCGCAAGTCTCCTCAGATCCACGTAGGTGTACGATGGTCCTAACATCATCAGGATGAGGATGTTTGCCATTACATCTTCAAGCTAGTGGCCACATGTATATCGAGATAGGCTACACAGCCTTAAGCAGTCCACCATCAAGCATTTCAGTTCCCGATCACCATTGGACTAGAGGTCCTACAGGGATCACTGGATGTAGGTGGATGTATGGGAGGTTCTCTGTGATCAATGAAGCAACGAAGAGTACTCCAGTAGGTGATAGAGGACCTGACAGAATCGAACCGTCTAGCAGGATCCGATCAGACACACGGATGGCTCCATTAGTACACATGTTGTGGCCGATAGATTAATAAGAAATCTATACCAAAATTTTTTACTAGAACTATAAAAACTCTTATATGTATGCTTTAATTAATTTAATTTTATTATTTACTTATTGTAGATACGACAGCTGGATCATCCACCAAACCAGCTGTAGTTGTGGAAGGCCACACAACAGTCTAGGTGGATTGGTGATTACTTAGGTTTTAGATTGTGACAGATCATAGTAAGAATTTTAAATTATATTTATTAAGTTATTATAAGATTTGATATGTATATTAAAATAATATATTTCTAAACTGTGTAGGCGAATTACGTGGAGTACGTCATTGCATGGCACGATAATGACCCGTCCACTCAGCCCCTCCTTAACCTTGAGGGATAGCTCAGGATCATCAGAGGGGTTTGTAGGAGTTGGATCATAGAATTCGGCCACAGCTTCAACCCTTCAGCAGTTCGATACTCTTTGGCATCCTCACAGGCCTCGACATCCTAGACTTGGAGCGATGTACATATGGAGGAGGCCATGTAGAGATTTTTGAGCTAGCGACCTCAGAGCTTCCTAGATGCTATTCGCGATACGGTCATGAAGATTCTCTGAGATTCATAGCTATGTGATCAGCTAAACTCATTATCTCAGCCATCATATCAGATAATTCTATTAATAAACTTTTTATTTATTTAAGTTTTCATATTTAAAAGCTTCACATATTTAGGCTTGAGCCAGAAAAAGAGATCTAGAGGATAAAATTTAATCTAACCATCCAATTGATAGATTGATAATATCTATAGCTCCATATCATTGAATAAAATGTATAGAAATAATATGTTCGAGAATTAGAGGAGTATGTCGAAAGATACATCTTCATATCAAAACTTAAGTTCGAAAAGAAGATTTAGGAGGTAAAATTAAATCTGATGATCCAAACGATGAACTGAAGTTGTCTATTACTCCATATTATCGAATAAAATATGTAAGAATAATTTGCCTGAAAATCAAAATAGTATATCAAAATATACGCCTCTATATCGATATTTACGCTTCCATATCGAAACTTATTAATAGTTTGAAAATAAGATCTAGGAGGTAAAATTTAATCTAACCATCCAAATGATGGGTCGGAGGTGTCTATAGCTCCACATCATCCAATGAAATATGTAGAAATAATCTTTTCAAAAATTATAGTAGTATATCGAAATATTCCGTATCAACATATACGCTTTCGTATCGAAACTTATTAATAATTTAGAATAAAATTTAGAAAGTAAAAATTTAATCTAACTATCTAAATGATGGATTAGGAGTGTCTATAGCTCTGTTTTATCGAATAAAATATGTAGGAACAATCTATTCGAGAATCGAAGTAGTATATCAAAATATACATCTTCATATCGATACACATGCTTCATATTGAAACTTATTAATAATATTTATTTTTTTCATTACAAGATGTTAAGACATCTAGCTCTTATCCACCAACTATTGGAGAGAACGTAAAGGAGTAAGAGGAAGAGGAGGATGACGAGTAGGATCTTACATAATTTTTTTAATGTGTATGCAATTTTGATACTTGTAAAGTAATATTTATATATAAATTATATAATTTATATTTTTAATATAGTATAATTAATTTTATTTTATGATTATGTTAAATAATTGTTATCTTATTTATAATAGATTTTAAAAATATTAATGATTAAAATAGATTTTAAAATATTTAATTATAATTTTTTTAAAAATTAAAACTATTAGCGACAGTATTAGCGATGAAAATTATCATTGCTAATAATTTTTAATTTTTAAAAAATTAAAATAATTAACAATGATATTAGCAACAAAAATTACCATCGTCAATAATTTTTAAAATTAAATAAAAAATAAAAAATTATTAGCGATGGCATTAGCTATAAAATGCCATCGCTAATAGTTTTTATCAATTTAATTAAAAATTAAATTATTAGTGATGGTATTTTTATCGCTAATGTCGTTACCAATTACTATTATTAGCAATGATGATTTTATCATTGCTAATAATGGCAATTAGAGACTATGATATTTTCATTAGATTTTTAGCGAAACCTAGCCATCGGTATTAGTGACAGCAAACTGACTATTAGCGACAGCAATTAGCCATCGCTAATAATCAATTTTTTTATAGTGTCTCTATAAAGATATGGTTTATCTCATTATCTCTTATGAGAATAGATTATAATTGTCTATGTTGTTAGGTAAGTTAAGTATACTTGGTCCTTATTAAGTAAGTCCCTTGTGAAAGTGGGCTGTAATTGTCCCTTGTGGAAGTGGTCCCAATTAGGTCCCTATTAAGATATAGGTTGTAATCGTTCCTTGTGAAAGTGGGTTGTAATTGTCCCTTGTGGAAGAGGTCCCAATTAGGTCCCTTCTAAGATATAGCTTGTAATTGTCCCCTATGAAAGTGGGTTGTAATTGTCCCTTGTGAAAATGATCCCTATCTTAATACAAATCCTTGTATGACATGGATTGTAATTATTCCTTGTGAAAGTGGTTTTAAAAAGTGATATTAATAATGATTTTCATATATATGCAGCATGAGTGATCTATTTACACTAGAGGTCCATCATGAGGGATGTTTTGTTTCTTCTCCGCCATATAGTACATCTGTGGCAATGTCATCTACTATGATGATTGCAACCTAGACTTAATGAGTTTTACTGAGTTGAAAAATCTTATGAAAGAACTTGGTTACCTTAAGATAGAGCAGATATACTATTTAACCCCAAGCAGTCTTTGAAAGAGGGAAGCCTCTATATTGTGATCAAGATGTGCTTCAAATGATGGCTTTCTATGAGGAGAAGCAGTGTAGTAGTTTATATAGAACATGAAATTGATGAGATAGAGTTGAAAATACTAGAGGCATCCCCTACACTTCCATCAATCCGAAAAATTAATAAGGCAACTAGCATGGAAAGGCATGAATAAAGATACAATCAAGGGGCAAGAGCAATGATGTGAGTAGGGGCAGGAGCAAGGATTCACGAAATTAATAAAGAGGGCAAAAGACCTTATAAGAAGCCTATGAAAGAAGAAGAATATAATACAATTAGTTCTAATAGTGATGGTAGTCTATCATTGAGTGACCTGCTTGGATTCTAATGAGGAGGATGATGAGCTGTTTGGGGAGTATACTGATGATCAAAGGTTATAGATGTTCAAGGAGGAGTTGTAGAAGAAGAGGAGATGGTTGGGAGAGCCTAAGCTTGATAATGATGGTGAGTTTAGAAGCATTGGTAACTCATCTAAAGGGAAGGTATCAACTTGAGGTTCCTAAAATTCAATAAGGACATGGATTTGTCCAAGCCTATAGAATTGAATGTGGAAATGCTATTTGCTTCAATCAATGTATTCACAAAGGCTTTAAGGCAATATGCTATTCTGCAAAGGTTTGACTATATGTATAAGTGTAATGAAAAATCTAAAGTCAGGCTATACATTAGAAGAATTATGGTTGGTGGATTTATATCCCTATGGAAGATATCAATCTATTAGATTAGAAAGTTTGAACCCACATATAAATATTGAATATATTTTGACAATCACATGTAAACTTCAAAATGGTTGTCTCGGACCTACATGGAGGATATTAAGTTTGATATCAAATAGAGTATTAAAGGATCTGCTGCAAGGGTTAAGACAAAAGGTAAGGTGCAAATCTCCAAGAGCCTATAGGGCAAAGAAGAAAGCACTTCTAGCCATTCAAAGATAGCATACAGAGCAATATGAAAAGTTATAGGTAAATCTGATCATTAGCTGGATTTGGGCCTAGAAATATCAAATTTTACATAGGCCTGATCCGAAGTCTAATTAAAAATGAATAGAGTTTAGACCTAAGGCTCGACCCATGATTAGCTCTAGTTATAGGACTATTGTGATGTCATTAATATATAGGACTAACCTCGACAGTACTGTGATCATGAGTACATTGCCTAGGAAGGAAAGTGGCACTTCTTTCAAAAATTATATATTTGTCTTGATGTATGCAATAGGAGCTTTCTTAATGGATGTAGACCCACTATTAATCTTGGATGGATGCTACTTCAAAGAAGCCATGGGAGGATAATTACTATCAGCTGTTGGAAGCAATAGAAATGATTACATATTTCTATTGGATTGCTGCTGTCAATACCAAGAATAAAGAGAGCTAGATCTAGTTATTCCTAACCTTTTGGGAAACATGGGGACAACTGAAGAAAGAGGTTGGGCATTTAGGGGGTGTTTGGAATGGATGATTCATCCAAGATCAAGAATAATTTGGGTAAAGATAATGAGATCACAATGTTTGGTTGTATGCTAATAATTCTATTTGACAATAATTAATCTCAGATCTCTTCTATTTTTGAAATCACCAGCTAACTTGTTGATGGGAAATCCATCCTTGAGGATAGATATCCAAGATTGTCCTAACATGGTGATTTTGGGACAAAATTTTAGGATAATTTTATCCCTCGATCCAATGTTTGAGTATCGGTCAAATCCTTATGCATTGCATGTGAGAGACTTTAGGAAGTATTATTTGGGAAAGAGCATCCAGGAGGAAGTTACGTCCTTGAGGGATTTAGATTCCCATCTTGTTACCTTTCTTACCACTTTTTTGGCTATAGTGATTTATTGATTTCTCAAGATATTGATTTCTTTATTTTTTTATTTTTTTAGTATTTTGATCCTTTGAGTTGTTATGTTTGATTAGATCCCTCTTATTTTTCTAAATATTGATATCCATGTAGAAAATCATGTTTTTTTTGTCCTATGGATCTATCTATATATTTGAGATGCATTTTTTTTTTGTAAGATCTGAGATGCACAGATTTTTCTACAGCTTTGTCATGTAGATCTATTTGTTTCCTAAGATGTTTGATCAGAATTCTATAAGTACAAATTTCTTAGAACTATGTCTGTACATTGGATATTGGATTTATTCTTTTCTTCCTTTTGAAATGGTAAGTTACACATGTTCAAGCTAGCCATGCATTCATAAAGGGTAATGTGCCAGCCTTCCTTTTGAAATGGTAAATTTTACATATCCAAGCTACCCATATATTCATAAAGGGTACTAGGCTAACAGACTAATTGGCCAGTACCAAAGAGTATAAGCTTTGGATAGTCGGTTTTCCTTGTGAGATTTTTTTTGATTTATTATGTCTGATTGAGTCCTCTTGGTTTTCTGAACATCGATATCCACGTAGAAAATCATATTTTTTTATCTTATAGATATGTATGCTTGATTAGAGTTCTTTGAGCATAAATTTTTCACAGCTGCATCCATGCGCTAAATGTTAGATTCATCCTCATCATTCTTTGAAATGACAAATTGCACATATGTAGGCCAGCCATATGTTCACAGAGGATAATGGGCCAGCAACCGGGTTGGCTAAAAAATTAGTAAAACTAAAGAATATAAGCTTGTGTGGCTGATTTCTTTTACAGGCTTACTGATTCCAATACCTCCCTCGCCCCCACCCAAAAAAGGATAGAGAATAGTTTCAATAAAAGGAAGAGAAATGGTGCCTTAGGTCTATCTATGCACAGATTATATCTCTGTACGGTACATAAAGCAATTGGAATATTTTTTTCCTCTACCCAATATCAAATACTTTCCTTCCATTCCTTCTTTTGGTGTGATTTCTTTTTGTTCTTCTACCGATAATAGAACAACAAGAAACTTATGTACCTAATTAAAGAGGAAATATGATGTGAATTTATATGGAAGAACTACTTAGAAAAATTTCTGGCTTCCATTTATATATCATCTTTGATTTATCTTGACATATTTTTAGATAATAGATTTTTTTGAATGTATACCTTTCTAAATATAAGAAATTATATGAAAGCTCTCGCAAAGTTAATATTTGTGTGTATACCTATAAACTTTTCTTTTGTACATCACCTATAAGGGTATTTCAATTATTTCAATTTTAAATTCTTTTAATGATATTTGAATATTGTATGAGGGATAAACTAATGAAAAATATCCAATTGAGTTTAAATTTAAAATAGCTACCCATTTAAATTTTAAGTAAAAAGTCCTCTCCATTTGAAACATTACTTAAAAGCAGCTATCCAAATGGCATAAAATGATCCAATTATTCCTACAGTTATAAAGCAAGACTATACTATTATAAAATAATACCGTGCTATTATAAAATAATACTATACTATTATAAAATAGTACTGTACTATTATAAAATACTACAATACTATTATAAAGTAATACTATACTATTATAAAATTATACTATACTATTATAAAGTAATACTATACTATGATAAAATAATACTATATTATGATAATATAATACTACCTTACTGTAAAGAAATACTGCACTAATATAATACAATAAAGCAACACTACATTATTATAAAGAAATACTATACTAATATTATATAATACTGTACTAATATAATATAATAAAGCAACACTATATTATTATAAAGGAATACTATCCTA
Organism: Elaeis oleifera; assembly: GCA_000441515.1. Lineage (NCBI taxonomy): Eukaryota > Viridiplantae > Streptophyta > Magnoliopsida > Arecales > Arecaceae > Elaeis > Elaeis oleifera. The sequence goes on along the minus strand of KE504694.1, from coordinate 1,458,551 downwards.
ATATAATATAATACTATTTTATTATAAAGAAATACTGCACTATGATAATATAATACTGTAGTATTTAAATGGTATAACGGTATAAGGATAATTTCAATCAAAAATAAATAGTTACTTTAATTTATATTTAGAATGAATAGCTACTTTTATATAAAACTCATTTGGGGAGCTGTTTTTAAGTTGAAACTAGAGCTAGAAATTTATCTCTAATTCTCTATTGTATGAGTACATATGCAAAATAGAAAGAAAATACAAAATAAGTATTTTAAGAGAGTATATATATAAATAGCAACTTTATTATATTTATATATTCCATACCTTTAGAATGGTATACATACAAAAAAAATATTATATTAAATGCTTCTAGCGTCCTTTGAGAAAATAAGAAAGAAAACTTCTCACATGGTTCTTTAAGCAATAGACTAGAAGTGCCAATTACCTTATATTCTGGATGAAAAAACTTTGACCTCAATTACTGAGAATATGCAAAGAAGGATATACCTTGTTTTACACCTAACCGTTATTAGACCATCCAATGCTTGCTTTGAGATATGTGTAAATGGATGGGTGATAGAGCTTGGAGTGCTTTGAGACCGAGGCAATAAGTCATCTATCGGTGGATGGATGTGAGGCATCCGAGAGCAATCTTTTGCACTCGGGTGGAGGAGGTGGAAAAAAGTGATAATACTAGTTAATTTTTATCATGATCCAAAAGTTATTAATAATATTAAATTGGAAGACATGTACATGTAATATGGATATATCTTATATATTTCTGAAGGTGAATAAGGAGCCTTTGGCAATTATTTTTTTTGAACTGCTTTTGTAGTCCCAAAAATAATGAGTTCTTAATTAACATAAATAATGAGTTCTTAATTATGTGAATAAGGACTAACAAGAAAGTTATCCGCAAAATTGTCAGAATCCGATTTTGCATATTAATTCTCGATATTTGCCTGCTTCATAAAATCCATGCATTGGTTGAACAGAAGTTGTACAAGCTAATAAATCTAAGGCACATGTTATTTCTACCATACCATATATCCACTATGGTTGATTTGCACAAGTTACCTTAGATCCTTTGGTTCATTTGGTTCTAAATTCATTGATTGTTTGAAGAACCACAAAGTTTTGATTATAATTTCCACAAAATTTATTCCTTTCTAAATCTGATGCGAACAATATCATTATTCCTTTTGGAAAAAAAACCATATAATTGATGTAGCACATTGTCAGAGGGAGCAGTATTTTTTAAATTCAGACATAGTCAAATCATAGCTTCGCTTCATTTCCTTTACACTGTTCAATTGGCTTCCGAAGATCTCCAAAACTTTTATTCATCACTTAAACCCTAGGTTCTTCATTTTGCATGATGTCATACCCTAGAATTGATACTCCTAGTTTGCACAAGATAGAAGTTAGATGTGAAGGATGTATTCTGATTCCAAATGACAAGAAACACTACATAGAAATTAGTGAAAGACACTGGACCTTAATGACAGTAAGTATTGTAGTAAAAGAAGACAGGCAAAAAAAGAAGGATTTGGATCCTTGATAGAAAACTAATTAAGAAATAAAAATCTCTATGTTCTGATCCTTAGTTCGATAGTTTTATGAAGACTGCATCTATACAAGGCCCACTTACGTTGAATCTAACCAATCCTCATCATTTATGCCAATGAATCAGATGTGAATGGTCATAAGACAACCTTAGATGCCATCATTGAATTAGTTTACTCTATCATGGATCAAGATATCAAATAGGCATAATACCCTCCCTCCACACCATCCTGCTCTCTCTCTCT
>KE504694.1:1419831-1446070 GCA_000441515.1 Elaeis oleifera | reverse complement strand
GCGATTGACTGTTCTCCGAATTTTCTCGGACTTCTTCAACAGCAAATTTCTACAACGATCGAACTTCTCCAATGACAGATTTCTACAACAATCGAGCTCCGTCTACGTTCCTACGGCGGCCGACCGCCCTCTGAATTTCACCCGAGCTCCTACGGGAGCCGGACTTCTGCCCCGAGCTTCTACTGCAAATGGCCTACTCCAAGCTCCTACGGGAGCCGGACCTCTGCTCCGAGCTTCTACTGCAAACGGCCTACTCTAAGCTCCTACGGGAGCTGGACCTCTGCTCTGAGCTTCTACTGCAGACGGCCTACTCCGAACTTCTACTACCGACGGTCTACTTCGAATTTCTACAACGAGCAGTCCACGACGGATCTCTACTGTAAGCCTCCATCCAAGCTTCTATTGTAACAAAATTCTTCCAGACTTCTGTTGTAGACGGGCTCCAGCCGAGCTTCTCCAATAAACGACCCCATCGGGACTTCTACAAAAGTCGGACTTCGCCTGAACCTCCATAGCAAACGGATCCCGGACGAACTTCCACAACGGATGGGCTCCAATAGCTAGATCTCCACAACGGTCAACTGCCTCCGGTGTCTGCCGTACCTCCCCCGCCATCAACCTTCAATAGTGTAAGCCGGACTTCAACAACGCCAACCGGATTTCACAGGATCCTCCAGACTCCCCCAGTGGACGGACCACGCCAACGCCGCCCGAGCTTCTACAGAACCCTCTTGAAGCCGAATTCGCCAATCGAAAGTCTCCATCCGAACTTCTACAGTAGGTGACCTCCGCCTGCAGCGCTGGCACCCAAGGCACCCAACGACAGTAAGTTCGCCAGCAACCTCAGAAACATGCGAGCTCCTCCCAGGTAGAAATCTACCTCGCTCCACCGGACGCCCCCAACCGAGCTTTGGCCGACAGGCCCGAACTCTCTAACAGGCCACAATGATGGCCACAACTCTGCTCCACTTTCTGTAACGGATTCCACGCGGCCCCGCCACTCTCTGGCAAGCCACAATGATGGCCACGACTCTGCTCCACTTCCTGTAACGGATCCCACGCGACTCCACCACTCTCTGGCAAGTCACGACAATGGACATCACTCCACTCTCCACAGCAGATTTCATATGGCTCTGAACGGCCCCTGACGCCACTACTCTCCGTAACAAACTCCACATGGTCTCGAGCGGCCCACTACCAGACGGTTACAGACGTCGCTGTCAATCAGTTACGCTCTCCATCTATAAAAGGGGAACCCCAGATACGTTCTTCTCTAATCTCAAAACTCTGCTAAATTTTCATTCGAGCACTCCATTCCTGTTGAGGCAAAGTACTGACTTGAGCATCGGAGGGTCTTGCCGGAGCAACCCCAACTCCGGTTTAGACTTCTTTTGCAGGTCCCGGCAATGACCGCGACTCCCTCGACTCCAGCTTCTCCGGCGCCAGCGAAATTTTGCACCAACAATTAGGATTGAGTTCTAGTCAAATTAATAAGATTTGATTGGATTGGATTTGATTTGAGTTTGAGTCGGATTGAATTTTATAGGTTTAAAAGGGTTTAAACTCAATAAGTATTTGACTTATTATGAAATCCAAACTACATTAGATTTTGATTTGATCAAAGTCTATGCTACTTGGGACTCTATCCATAAAAGATGATTAATATAAAGAATGACTCTCTCCTTGAAATCATGCCTAGAGATCACATCTAGAATTACGGATGCTTTTGGTTTAGCATTGAGATAAGACAATGCACAACTAAAAGAGGCGGATCTCAATTTTCTAGAGTCCGCGCGCCCCAATACTCCTTCGCCTTAACCCTAAAAAGGTTTTAGGGATTAGGTTTGGATGTGAATGTGATTTTGTGTGCCTCCTCTCTTGAGATAAAATCATGATTGGCGTAAAAGAATAAGAGGCACAAGAAAAGTCAACAAGGGGCGTGCTTCATCTGAGGCCTTATTCCTCTATTCTTGGAATGTCCAAGAAGCCTTCACTTCCATCTCCTCTCCCGTATACCCTTCCTCCTCTTATTCCTATTGTTCTGATCAGATCATTCTCATGTGGATATCTATAAAGACCGAACGTATATAGCTTTAAGAAACTGTGAAGACATCCACGATCATCGAATCATGATAAAGATCTATCATGGAAGGTGAAGATTAGATCTTCCTCTCTTTGGTTTATCTTAATCTTAACAATAAAGGATCTTGGTATTTTAGAAATGCGATCTCTTGCATGCAGTTTGAATTAAAATAGTTTAAATTTCTTTACTTTTCATTGCCTGATTTTCTTCAGATGATTCCTCAGTTCCTGAGGGAGCGGTTCACCAGGGCTCCACTATCGAGTCCTTCATGGAGGCCCGACTCTGTTGCATCATAGAGTGTAGGGCCTCAGAGATCTTTAAGACGGAGCTCCTCGACACGTCTGCCACTAGTTTATACAAGATTTTGAGAACTGCAAGGCCACCTACAGTATATGATGCCGCAGTTGGACATTTAAAGGATCAAGACTGATCAAGACTATCTTTTTCCCGTGAGGTGTCTTTTAAGAAACAAAACTGTGAGGCCTAACATAGCACCTTGCATAAACCTAAGCCAAAGCAGATAATACCTCAGACACACACAAGTGCAGAGATCGAGCCATCCAATCCATCCAAGCCATTTGATCCCTTGACCGCAACACCCTTCTCCAAGATAAAGCTTTTTTGTCTTATGCTTATTGCGGTTTGTCGCTAAATCAGGATATCTTCTGTTAATTACTCGCTGATTATTATCTTTCCCAGGGATGCCATTACATACCCTTGGGCTGGGCAAAGGTATGCACAACTATTTCTTGTCTGATGATTTATTTGGTCTTTTTTGTGATCATTTACTTGAGATTATGGAGTTGCTTCCATTGAACTTCTGAAGGGAAGCTGTGGAGTGGGGCTTGGCCTTGGCTGGAGCTCGGGCAGAGGATTTGATTCTCAATGTTTCTCTTCTAAGGTAAGATTCCCGGGTGTTCAATTTGAGAAAAGGCCGTTACAGATAAAGCCACAGTCCTGGAATTCTTAGAGCATATTCAAAAGGTTGGAGCTTCAAACTAGAATCATATAGGTCTTGAAATTTGACAATCTTTTGCTTCTAGAATGCCTGTTTCTAGTTAATGACTTGATCGTTTCCTTCATTTCAGTTCTATTATTGAACAACTATTTTTCTATTATCCAGCCTCTGCATGTCAAAAGCTCACTGTGTTGAATGTCCTCCTAATAGGGAAGCGAAAAAAAATCCCAGCAATAACCTTCACTTGGGCCAACCTACTCTAGCGCTATTTCTGGATATTCTAAGAATATAAATCTACAGTCCATGATTTTGTTGATTGTGCTAGTCTAATCTACAAACACTATTGAATTTTTGGCTCAATCCTATAGGAAAATTCAAACTAATTTTTTTTTTTTTTTCAGGTGAATAAAGTAGCCTCTTTACGGTTATAAAGGATATAGGTCTCGGACAAGAAATGTAGTTATTACATATGGATCTTTGACATTTGCAACCATAAACCCGGAAATGACATCTTATCTAGAAATAAGAAATTTAGCTAATTGGCAATTCTATTCACAGTAGAAGTTAAAGGAATCTTTCTTGATAAAGACATGCACAAGAATATTATTTATAAGTGATTATCCCACTAGAATTAGTGTTAGTGAAATATTTTAAATAAAAAAAAGATAACAAAGTGAGAACTCAGAGGCGTGAAATGCATTGCTTCAAGGAAATACGTGGCCTCCCCATATTTGTACTGAAATAATGGTTCATTTCTTTTAAGGTATAATAAAGGTATATTTGATTAGAGGGGGTTAGACTTTAGAATAAGAATGGGAATGTGTGGCTCTTATTCCAATTATTTGATTGAAAGAAGTCTCATTCTTATTCCAATCTCAGAGAGAATGGAAATACCTTAATACTCCAAAATTTAATTCTTGCTCTATCCTAGTATTTAAATACCATTCTGATTTTGATCACAAACCAAACAAATCGGATAATACGGTCATTTCGATTTATGTTCCAACATATTCTATATCTGATCCCAATTTCAATTTCGGCCACGAACCAAATACACCCCATGTTCCAACCACTTTGTGGTATTGGAAGAAGTGAACAAGAAAGGTCCACCTTTCGATAAAGAACCAATAGCCTGTTATCTCAAGAGTAATTTTTGAAAATTATGAGCCAAAATAATTTTTACTTTTATTATTAGCTGGCCATCCAAACTTATATACATGCTAGAAATTTTATCCTACACCATGTGCACCATGTCACTAATATGCCATATAGGAAGAAATGAAAGAGATCAGAATCTATGAAATCGATGGAGCCCACTGGATGATAAACAAAGCCCATAGAAATGAAAAATCTGATTGGCATGATGCACCACTGATATGGTCCGCATTGTGTAAGATATAATCTCTCCTTCTCGTGCACCTTGTAGTGGTGCACCATGCCAATCATAGCTATTTATTCTTATGGTGATGCACCAAAATGGGTGCTTGATGAATGAAGTCCATAAAACAAGCAGCTATGATTATTATGGTGCATATGATGTAGGACATAATTTTTCTTACGGTCTGTTTGCACGTCTAGGCCTAAAATGCCATGGGACTCATAGGTTGGGCTCAAATAATCAGCCAAATAAGATTGACTTAAATTTATGATTATAAAATCCAAAGAACCAACAAGTCGAGCTGGCCCACTCCAATAATTTCTGGTTTCTTATAATTATAAATCGAATTCCATGAGATTTTGGGTCCAAATGTCCAAACAGATCTTCAAGGAGTCTTACCACCATCCTTACCTCCACTGCATCATCCAGGAAACTCTACAGCTTATCCAAATCGAAACAAGGTTTGTCCTCCCTGCATGCGATTTGAAGACAGCACCATTCAAAGTACCATGTGCCATGAGGAACTATGATTTTACTAATAAGGGGGAACCCACAAGGACCCCAAGTTATGGGATGAACCATTGCATTTAAGCTAGAGAAGTTCATCGAGATATATTGTGGAGGGAAAATGGGCTTAAGATTCATGCAATTTGGGGCAGGAGGGGGGGGATGCCTAGGAGATAAGTTGGGGTTACGGATGGTGACATAATGTGTTGGGAGTCATCATCCAATGCTTCGAATGGGATCCTATGATAGAGGACAAGGTGGACTTGACTAGTGTTTTGGGATTGACCTTGCCTAGGTTGCCCAGGGGCCAACCTATGGTAACCAAGTACAATATAGACGAGTCCATAGTTAGAGATGAAAGTGGTATAGATAATATCCATTTGGATTATTTTTTGGTATCTAAATCAATTTGGATATGGACAGAAATTTAAGGATTCAACTAATATCTATATTTGTATTCATATCCATCAAAGAAAGTAAATATGAATATGGATAGACAACTATCTGATCCATATCTGAATATCCAAATATACTTGTAAGTCTATATAATATTATATAGCACTTATTATTTTTAAAAAATATACAATCATATGAACATACTATTAACTTGATTTATCATCTATTTAGTAATATCTTTGACTTTGCAGTCATAAAGTTTAATTATCCAACTTATATCTATAATTATTCCATACTTTCAATATCTAAATTGTATCCGTATCTATTTAAATAAATATAAATATAAATTAAGTAATTATATTCGTAGTCCCTAAACTAAGTCAGATTTTTTAAGTAATCCCTAAACTATAAAATCCTAAACTTTAAACCTCCAACTATCTGAACCTCTTTAATGTTGCCCTCAAGTACGATTTTGATCATTTTTCTCATCAAAAGTCTGATCTGACAAAACTCGATGGAGATGTGGACAATCAAGCTCGGCCGGTATTGACATGGCTTTAAAAAAATTTGAGAACCTGATGATGATGTGGGCAAAATAGGTGATTAGACAGCCTAAACCATCCGAAGGGATATTTAATGCTATATTTCCTACCTATGCCCTAGTCTCAGAAGACACGGCTCTTTTTCTCCAATTGAAATCTCTTCTTCCCCTAATTCGAAGAAGGTCGATTTTTGGAGTCATATGTTCGCCACTCCTCTTCCATAGTATTCGTCGGTTTAGATTTCTTTGCTCCTCATTGTATTTGGCATCTTTCTTCCCGTCGAACTGAGATATTTATCCTAGATTTATATTGTTGGGTTTCTAATCTGCATGTATATAATGTTATGAAATAGAGTATAGAAATTTAAAATTTTGATGTTTTTGGTTTGTGATTATGAATTCAAGGGTTTGTGCCAAAAGGAGTCAATAGGCTAGGGCATGAATCTCTTTATGGCCTGCAGCAATTATTGAGATGGATTTGGAAGGGACTCACCAGTTTGTGTGGTGCACATGTGGATATTTGAAATCTGCATACTCTGTTTAGACTGAATTGAATATGTTGGGTGCTATGATTTAGAGGTCCTCATGCTTATCTGTCTATGTTTTAATTGATCCTTATTCTTCATTATATGTCTATGTTGGGTGCTATAATTGAACTTATGCTTTTGTATGTATGTATTCATTGTTAGGTAGTAGATTGCTCACTATTGTACTCTTGTTAACATGCAAACAGTGATTTGCATTCTTTTAACATATATCTTTGTGGTCCTCACAGTATATATCCCTTTTTAAAATGATCACTAATCTTTAAATAACATATAATTTGGTCCTCATAGCATTGTGGATATGGCTTCCAATATATTTCTATCATAATTCATCATGGTGGAAAATTCATATTCAAACCTAATGTAAGATATATTGGAGGGCAAATTTCAAATTTTGACAATGTGGATCCAAATAGATTCTCTATTCTAGAGATGAAGAGTATTTGACTGATATTAGGATTTCTAGTATATCTTAATTTATTATGTCAAGCCAGAAAAAGATTTACATAATGGTTTGAAGTTCATTTTTAGTGATCAAGATGTTTTAGACATAATTTCAGATATTCCTCCAGATGGCATGATACATGTTTCTGTGAAACATGGAGATAAACTGCAAGAAACTATACCAGAGCCAGTGCAGTAGAATGAATTGCAGCCTTGTTCAGTTGCCTAGCCATTGCTCAGTTTAGAGTATGTCCCAATTCATTTATATGAAGAACTTGTTGCGGAAGGAAGTGAGGGAGGTGGGGTTGAAGGCAGTGAGGGAGGTGGGACTAAAGGCAGTGGAAGAGAGAGTGATAGAAGCATTAATTTGGATGATCTATACGACAGCGATTATGTTAGGAGTGATGGTAATTTAAAGCAAAGTTCCAAGGTTTGGTACTTAAAGATGCCCTATGAAAGGCAGCCAGGGCTACTACGAGGACAAATTTTGATTTCCAACTAAATCTAATGAAACAATTGATGCAGCTGTGTATCATGGTTGATGGCTGTTCTAACAAGATTCTAATTCAGACATACATTTAAGATATGGCCAAGATGTGATATGCTGCTAAACAATTTGTCTGAAATTTTGATGATTACATATTGCATTCTAAAAATAAGCGAAAAATACATATGCTAGAGATGATACGCAAAGCTGTGATGTCAAGGACAACTAAGAAGAGAGAATTGATGCTCAAATACATATGCTCAAATACGCAAAGCCATACATTTTTAAATTTATTTTATTTGATCCTCGATGTTACTGCAATGACATATGTGGACCTGTTTATTTTTCATTAGTGCAACAAAGTTATTTGATGCATTGGCTTGCAATATACTTCAAAAAAAACTGGCATATGTGGATTGATCTTGTTTTTATTACAATGTATATCTCATTTCATTAGTCTATAACTTTCTGAATTTATTTATTTGATCCTCAATTTTACTGTAATGTCATATGTGCACCTATCTTATTTTCATTACTATAACGAAGTCGTTTGGTACATTGATTTGCAGTATACTTCAAGAAAAAAAAAAAAAAAACTGACAAATTAAGGAACTCATTACAAACATTCCATTACAAATATTTCAATTGATTAGTGCACATTTCATTACAAATATTTCATTATAAATATTTCATTACAAATATTTCATTTAACATTAAGAAACTCTACTACAAATTAAGGAACTCATTCCAGTTGACAAATTAAGAGTTCATTACAAACATTTTATTTAACCCCTAGGTCTGACTACTGATTTTTGGCCATCAACAAGCCAATAAGCAACCAAGACAACAAAATAAATCCCTAACACATCTTCTCTCTAGCAAGGCAATGTCCAACTTGATCCACCATCTCCTCCAATTCATCCTTAAGCCGATTGATGACCACCTTCCTACTGGGATAGATTTTATCATCATACTATTCAAAGTAGTCACTAGATGAATATCTCCCCTATACAAAAGTATTTTTGAAAGTCAAAATAAAAAAATATCAAGTGGGGTTAGGGCAAAAGATAACTCACATCCCAAATCATGGACAACCAAAGAACCTTCAGTCTGGATTTTTTTTATTCATGAGGTCCTTATTTGAGCTCGCTGCCTACAAAGCAAAATCTTTTTCCTTCATTATTTGAAGTTCTCGATGGTGGGAGTCAGAATATCCAACAGTTGAATTTGTATCCATGGACATTGCAACTAGAAGATGGGAAAGAATGAGGAAACTAGGGTTACAAAAGTGGACGAATACACTGAACCAAGACCCATACAACCCTAAGAATGCATACTTGTAACCAATAAGAAAGAAAAACGCTGAACAGAATGGAAAAATGAAGAAATCCCGATCGATGGAGGAGGGGATTCATGCTGGAAATCTTTCCTCTTATTCGAAGTGGGGAAGAACATAGTTACAACTCACAGGAGAAGAGACTATTAGGGATTCTGACCAAGTTATCATCACATTTTAAAATTATTTTTAGCCACATCAGCATCGATCGAGCTTGATTGTCCATGTCTGCATCAAATTTTGTCAGATCAGACTTTCGATGAGAGAAAACAGTCAAAATCATAGCTGAGGACAACATTAAAGGAGTTCAGATAGTTGGAGGATTAAAGTTTAGGATTTTATAGTTTAGAGATCACTTAAAAAAATCCAACTTAATTTAGGGACTATAAACATAATTTATCTTATAAAATTTTATATCCAAATAATATCCATATCTATCTTTGTATTCGTCACAAAACAAACATGGATATAGATATGCTAGTATCCGATCCGGTTCCAACCCTATCCATGGTCCAAACCCTTTGTGGTATGTGAGGGCTTGTTTGGTGTTGCATTAGAAATATATTATATTATAATTTTAAATAAATATTTTATAAAATATAAGTTTGTCACCCATCTATCATGACTGAGCATGTGACTAATAGTTGCACATTGAGGATTTAGCCCCATGAGTCTGAATCCTCTACGGTGTATGTTTTGCATCATAGAGAGTTACATAACCATCATTGGGCAGCCATCATCCACTTTAGAAAGAGATGGCTATCATTCATCTCAAAAATAGAGATCACCATGTTTGCATGTCAAATACGTGGCTTTCAGTGCCAAACATGGTGGACGAGGAGATGAGCCATAGTCTCTTATTTTCGAGATAGGTGCATGACAGCTATCCAAAGATGCACAGCTAACCTGCACTGCAGAATATCCTAGTTCTTAGTCCTATAAGACATGTCTTTCAAATAATTTCATAATTTAAAAATTAGATTTCTCAACACAATAATGTCCAAAAGTGGTAATTGGCGCATTTCTATATTCTATCATAATAATTTGAATAACCAAATTTTGATAGTTCAAAATTATTTAAGTGATCAACACCCAAGAGTAGGCACTACTGGATAATACATAAACTTGATCAAATTATTTTCAAAAAACTTCAAAGCAGTGGCCATTACTAGATCTTAATCTTCCTGGCATATTGTCCAAATCTAGTCCATGCTACTCCATATCTGAAAAAAAGATAGAAAGAAATGATGACCTAACAGCCCAATAAGTTACCTCCACATCACTAGTTAAACAGGCATATATATATAAAGAGAAAGGTCAGACAAATACAAATATCCAAAAAAGTGCTTTGTAAAAGGCATGTAGATGTTTATCAATTTATTGACTCACTTTTCAAAATGCTAGTATAAAAATCACATTTAACTCATCTTATTGAGGAAAAAAAATCATTGCAAACATTCTTGGATAAAAGTAATTAAATTTTCTCTTTCTTTTACAATAATAGTAATAATTAGTCTATGACAAAGCTTAAAAGAGACTATCCCCTGAATACATGATTGTTAGCGATCAACCCCACTAGCAAGGCTCAAAGAACTATCTATGAACACATATTTACTGGTAATCAACCCGACTAACTAGGATCGAAAGAACTAATTTCTGAATATACATTAGCTACAATTAACCTTTAGCTAGGCCCAAATCATAGATCAATTAGATAGTGTTCAGTTAATTTATTGAAACCATTACCTCAATCACACATTCATCAATGTAAAAATTTTCGAAGCCTGTGAACTTTCAGCAATATTCGACAACTTAATTCGTACTAGTCCATCATACAAAATCAAAGTAACATGTCCTTTTGATGCATAAATGGATTGCAACATGCTTATGTGTGATCCATATTCTAAATCATTTTCATGCATAGCATACATAATAGTTAATTTAAACATAAATATACATAAGCAATTTTCATAATTTTAAATTTCAAATATTATTGCTATTTTCCAAGTATATATGTAAAACTAATGAATATAAATTTTTATTCTGATCAAATGGCATAGATGGTAAAAGCATTAGGGTAGAGGCCCTTACAGATCTAATTAATGATATTCTTGGTAGAAAACCTACTCATAACCTATAAGAATTATAGCAAATCTTTATGCCTCCTTACCAACGAATCCAACAATTCCTTTGCTTTACTTATAGGAAGACCATGTCGGGTTGTAAGGCCCTTCAAGATTTCAAGAATGGGTCCTTCTAGGTTAAAGAGACTTACTCTACATTTGCAGATCATTAGCTCTACCTCTGGATGGTAAAAAGCCTTGGTCTAGGTATACCTCCATTTGTCTAACAAGAACAACCCCTGATCCATGTATAAATTAATCCATTACCTTAACACACAAAAATCCTGATCCAAGCATTAATCTGTTCTAAAATATTGAGCCAAAAATATTTTAGAGATTACCTTAGGTATATTATGAGATCACAATCTCTAGCCTCCTGATTTGTGAAAGAGCGAAGAGTCAAAATATTTAAGTATAAGTCAAGACATATGAGGGAATGAGTCACAGGGAAGAAAGAGATTCATGCAGATGAAGAAAATACTAACATGGAAGCATAGGTGAGAGAAGAGAATAATGGTGTAGGAGATTGGGCACCAAGAAAAGAGGTGAAGAGTATGAGCGATCAGGGAGAGAGACAAAGAGAAGACGATATATAGTTTGGTGGTGGCAATAGTGGTGTAAGGAAGATGCCTAGCAACATCACAATGTAAATGCTTGGAAACACTGTAGACTAGAGGAGGAATAGAGGAGATAAGGGTTGCACATGGTGGAGCAAGAGAGGGTAAGAGAGAAAGGAGGAAGAAGATTAGGGAGGGAGTGCAACTTAGAATGGAATAAGGGTGTGGGCAAATGCAAAGGAGGGCAGGGCTACAAGATCCACTACATCCATCAAAAGAAAATATTAAGTGAGGAAGAGAAAAAATAGTGAAGGGAAGAGATCAGGACTCTCTGTGCCTATAATTAAATAGCATTTAAGGGAAATAAGGAGGAGAGAGGTATGCATACTAATCTCTACTTCCCCTATGATGCCTGGTTTGGTCCATTGACCGAGCAGCCTAGCCTAAAGGCCCAAGGCCTTGGGTCCATCTTGACTTTAGATCACGGCCCAAATGCTTGCTCCCGAAACACAGAAGGCAAAGCATGTATTTGTATATGCTATGGATGAATATTAAGCTATCTAAATGATTGTTTGGTCCTCAAAGTGGTTATGGGTTATATTGCTCCATGGTTGCATCTCATAGTATTGATGTGTAGCATCTATCTGTCCTATTACATTTTTATGATAATAAAAACCAAGCTTAATAGGGGTGCATGTGTCGTAGTGCCCTATCATCAACCAATATGCAACCACATTGTATCCTAATGATGACCTAAGTTTTAAAGCCTAAAATACATCCGATAACATTACAAATTATTATTATTGTTACTATTTATTATTGTATAATATCGACAGTGGGAGGAATGTGATAGATGGGGGTAAGTTTCTGCGCTACTTGAAACAAATCAAAATGATGCATAGTCATAATTCAATTCAATTCATATGAACATATGTTTGTTGGAAAAATATTCTCTCTCAAAAGAAGAAATGTTGTGATACTTCTATGTAAGGAGAAGTACTTAACCTTTTTTATTTCACAATATATAAGGGTGTTCCCACCCATGAAAGCAAAAACGGATTCTAAACCCATTAACCACCATCTTTTTAGCCAAACATCAAAATTTCTGCATAGTGGCATCAATGGTGGGCTAAGTGAGAACTAATCAAATAATGAAAAACTTTATTCACTAGTTAGCTAGTTAGGGAATAGATATCAATGATTAAAACTATTCAGGAGTAGTTTGGCATTCAGCATCCAAATGCAATATAAGAGAGGGCAATATAGATGCTAGAGCAGTCTATGGATAATGTGCATAGGAGCAATGCTAGAACTCAAAAAAATCCTAAGATGCCTTGCACTAATCACTTTGTTTCATTTAGGGGCACACTTCACAAGGAGATCAATGACAACAAATCACACAAGCTGAGTGACTTTTTTGAGTTATATATGCATTTCTCTATTTTAAGGAAAAAAAAATTTGGCCGAATGTTATTGGAAACAATGGTTTGATGGAGTGTAAACTTTGGATCATGCATTCAGATGCATGAAATAATTTAGTATCTTGTGTATGCATGGCTTCATATTCTCATGTGTCTGAAGCATGATCCAACACTCATGAAGTATGAGACTATATATTAAGTCCTATTTGGATAATATAGCAGGATTTGAGCTAAATTCTTACTAGCCAGATTCGTGGACTAGGAAGTCTATTAAAACATGCCATATCAACCCAACATCCTCTATCTCGACCTTATGGGGGAAAAAAAGAGATCTTCATGTGTCCCACAAGCCCGTATGTGAAAGACTTAGACTAGTATTTTGTCAGGATCACAGAAGATGCAAGCTGGACAAGCCAACAAATTCGATTCCTGCAAGAATATCCAAACATACCCTAAATAGTCCTTTTAGCTTATCTGATTTACTTGAAAAAACTTTTGTTGAGTTACTTGAACGTTCCTCTATACTTAGAAAATGATTTTGGCAGATTAATGAAATATAATTGTTTGGTAGAGTGCCAACTTTTGGATCATGCATTGAGATGCGTTAAAGCACCATTTTAATATCATGTACATGCATGACTCCATATCCTCATGTATCTCAAGCATGATCCAAGGCCCATGGTGTATCAGACAATTAAAGTCTCATCTTTCATAGCTTACCTGATTTACTAGGAAGAAGACGGGATAAGACAAATTGAAGTTTAATTGACTTTACTAGCTAAACAAATACAACTTTCAAAGAGGACTTCAATCTTATATAATCCAAATACGTATGAAACCTTAACTATATGATATAAAACCTTTGCTAGATTAAAACTAACAGAGACAACCAAAGCAAAACAAATTTGGAAGAGAAGTAAATATTTTAGAGCCAAATAGAATGGAGGAAACGAAACAAAGCTTAAAAAAGAATAACAAATGCTTGCTTTGGCGTTTGCCATTTCCACATAATGAACAAATCTTCCTTCCGGTAATCCTATGCACAACAACACAATCCGCCACAACCAATTTATTGTTTTATAAACTAAAGCAAAGAACATATAAAAAGCTTCATGCCTCCATGCAATATAAAAACACCGAAGTTTAGGCCGAAATCAAAAGCCTTGGCTTCTTCACAGTCAGAGGGCTTTGGACCTCCTCCTCCTCCCCTCCCGCCGCCCACCTCTCCACCCCAAACTCCGGCAACGGCGGCAGGTTCAGATCAAAATCCCTCAAAGTCACATCCGAGCTCGATGACACCTCCCAGTAGTGACACCGCTTATGCCCACCCAGCGCTTGCCCCGACGGGAAACTCCTAAAGCAAACAGAGCACCGGTGAACCCTGCCACCCTCCGAACTGCCGCCAGAGCCACCCGACGACACCGAGCCATTGCCAGCAAACGAAGAGAAGAGCCGGACGTCTTCAATCCCGGTTGGCCGCCGGTGGCTGGACTTATGCCCGCCGAGCGCCTGGTAAGAAGGGAAAGCCTTGCCACAGACTGAGCACTTGTAAGTAAGCTTCGGCGGCGGCGGCGGTGGAGGAAACGAGGATGGCCGCCGGTGGCCGTCGCCACGTGAGAGCATAACGAGGCAAAGAGCAAGATATTCTTCCGGTGTTTGGAGAGGGGAGGAGGGGTGGTGGCGCTTGGAGCGCTTCCCCGCGTCCATGGCAAGGTCTCTGGGGCTGGCTTCGGTGCAGGAGGAAAGGAGGTGGAGTCCAGTGGAGCTTGGAGAGCCATTGGTTTTAAGTATAGAAGGTGTTGTTTCTTGAGTGGGGAGTGAGGTTTGGGCGATACATATATAGAGAGAGAGGAGAGACTACTTTTTACTTGAGGGAGGAGGGAAAGGGTTAGTGCAGCTACGTGGCATGGAGACCGAAAATGGTAGGATTCTTTGGCGCAGGGCGAGAGGCGGCGAGAGGCGGGATATTGGATTTAATTAAAGAGGAAAATGGTGTGGGTCATGTGTCACATCATGACATTAGTGGTCATTATTTACATAAAAAAGGACATCAGTGGTCAAAATGTGGTAGCTGGGCACGACATCGTGGAAAAGTATTCAAAGGTTGGCTCGGTTGCGCGGTTGAGCCGGGTGGAGATGATGCACTCCGGTCGTCACCATATTTCAGCCGGTCTGGTTTTCTAAAATTGATTCTCCATGCACATGCTCTGAATTTTGAACAAAATCCCCTCTGAAATCAAAGATAAATTATACTTATATTCAATAATATAAAAATCTATATTTATTTTTTAAATTATTTTATCTAATACTTTAACTCATAACTTATAAACATTAGCCAAATTGTTAACTTTAAATGAAACCCGGATATCATATCAGAAAATTTCGATAATAACTTTATATGGTATAACAACCATTCAAAGACATATAAAATATATGTATCCTCCACTCCATTCAAAGATAATTTAATTTTTATAAGAAATAAATAATTCCAACAACAACATAAATTTAACCGGATGTAAGCATATAAGTACAAGTTTTAAAATATTAGACATAAATATAATAAATATAAATCTCGGAAGAGTTTTTTTCAATTTATTTTTTTAATAATAAGAGGGTTGGACTTGTCTCTTTTTATCATCATAAACATATTGCATATTTATTGAGAAAAAATATGTTACAAGAAATATTGATGCATCTGCCTCGGCAATATATCCAAACAATCAAGGCATTGTATTCCACATGATTTCACCTCTCTTCTCAGCGGTAGAATCAAAAAAATATTTCAAGATTGATTATAGAAATAATAATATTTGAATAACTTAAGCCTTATATTAAAGAATTATACATCTGATGTGAGTAAATTTCTTATTCTCCATAATCTGATTCTCTATCGGTGCGAGGAAAAATAGAGCAAAAAGAGATCTACATGACAAGTTTGTGATTTTTGGTATGCGATTCTTGAGTTATGCGAGCATGGTTTCAGAGAAAGACCCTTAAACTCGACCTATCTGGAGTGGGTTTCACATCAGCTAGATGAGTTGGTCTTGGTGCAGAATGTGGACATGAACCTTATAATATTACGTCAGACCGGGTCTCAGAACCGCAGTTTTGGAAAGTTCTTATCATGCAACATGGAAACTGTGTGCCAGCCCGTTTGGGCTGATGTGGATCCCACTGTCTTCTTTCTAATTAGTGTGGTGGTCTCCGTAGGGACGAATCGGTCTTCTTTTGAAACCCACAGCTGACTCTATCCGATAATAAAATAGAAATAACACTCGCGACCGGAGCGATCGGACTCTATTGCATGCATCAGATGCAAGTGAATCGGGACAAATCCCAGATCATATGCCGGTGGATAGCGTGTAATCAGAAATTGATAAAATACAAAAGAAAGCATGGCTTGTTATCCACCATGGGATTTGATACGGTCCAATTGCATTTGATGCATGTAATACGGAGGCCTCGTTGGGATCTTTAACATCTGTTCCTTTTAAAGAGAAATTATTGGTCGAATCAGTTTACTATTGAGCTGATAAATCAGACCAAATGCGAATCAAAATGCAGGAAGATAGGTAGGATTTCGGTTATATTTTTATATAAAAAATAATTGATTTTTTTACGATAATAATCAACTCTCGCTTTCATACGTTCACACGGATGTTGTAGCAGCAATTATACAATCTAATGTTGTATATTACGAAAAAATAAATTATTTTTTCATCTAAATAATATAACTCAAGTTCAGATGGGTGAAAAGAAAAAAAAATATAATATATATATATATATATATTTATGTATATTACTTTATGATCGAACCGGTCCACCAGCTCACTGATAAATCAGATTCAATTAAAAATTTGATCCTCCAAAAGGTACGCATAATAACCAAACTTCACTGTCACACATGACATCTGGGTTGCTCTCAGATTGGTGGATATTTCCTTTTTTTTTTCCTTTATTGTTTCTGCCTAGAGAATCTAGTCCAACACTGCATGCAGTCAGAAATCCTCGGCTGCACGTCAACCAAGTCGATCAACAAATATTTTGGAATCTTCCTAAAAAGAAAAAAAAAAAACCGCACGTTTTGGAACGTTGACTCGAAAATAAGGACTAATTAGGAGCCACTTGGATTATATACGATTTATGACCCCTCCCATGTAAGCAAATTGCGAATATGACGAGTATTTGCAGTGCCACAGAAAAGGAAAAAGGAAACCATTGGATCTGGATTAGTGGGGTATCTTTCAATCCACTTGAACTGTTGAAGCATGATACAGGTTCTTACTTCTTTGCATCACCAGTTCACCAAAAAAAGACCTGTATCATTGGCCATTGTTCCATACATAGTTACTTCATGATCTTTAAAGAATAAATGGAATTTATGCTGCTTGTGATGCAGC
This sequence comes from Elaeis oleifera, assembly GCA_000441515.1. NCBI lineage: Eukaryota > Viridiplantae > Streptophyta > Magnoliopsida > Arecales > Arecaceae > Elaeis > Elaeis oleifera. Next base: position 1,428,894 of record KE504694.1, on the reverse strand, counting down.
CTTACTTATGTAATACCTACAATCTTCCTTCTTTTCCCAAAAATATTACAATCTTGAACCCATCTTACCCTTCATCAAGTGGTCTGCCGCAACGTTTAGCGACCAAGATTGACGATATGAAATTGGATGAAATGAACGACTCTCTCAAGGATTTTAGATCATCTACAAAATGCCTGCTAGAAATGATTTAATTTAGAGAAGTAACTTTCTGGTTTTTGTTCTACCTTGCTCATATACACACAGCATTTGCATCTGTAGCACCACCCACCACCCCCATGCGTGCCTACAAACATATTGGGCCGTGTGCTGCATTGCTGGAAGCTGGAAAATGACTTCTAATTCTTTCGGTAGATTAGTCTATGAAGGTTTCGGCAGTCATGTAAAATATTAGCACCATATTTCATGAATAATGTTATGCTCAAAAGAAGTGCTATAGCTATCATGAAACAGTCATAACAGCCATAAAGAAAATAGCTGACACCATAGAGTCGTCCAAAGCCATCACAGTGGCTTAAGTTTTGAAACATAACAATTGGTATGTGCATATTTAGCAAATCTTAGCTTTCCAGCATGCATTTGACTAGCAAAAATTTATGACTGCAGAATATATGCTCAGGACACCTTTAAAATATTTATGGCAAATGCTGCATAAAAAATGAATCAGATAAATTTATCATCAATTCATCATCGCTGGTGACCAGAATTTAGAATCATGAAATGTTGAAAACAAGCCTCAATCTTTTAAAACATCAAATCTGTATTCTGCAGTGCTTTTGGATAGTTTAATTGCAGACTTTTTTCCTATAGACATGCTTCCATCTGCATGTGCATTCAAATAGTAATATTGAAAAATGGCAAGTTTCCACCCGTTACAGTCTTTCTTTTAGGGCATAGTTCAACATCCCTCTCCAGGAAACTAAAATGTAAAATGCTAACCTTATCAATCATTATATCATGATTCGTCATTTGAGCAACAAATGCAGTAATACAGCAAAAAAACATCATGCCCCTGCCACAAGTAAATAATCAGGATACTCTTACATACGACTGGATTCACTACTAGAAAAGAAGAAAACCCCCTTTTTTTGTTTGATGGGAGTGGTTTGCCGTCGCCGTTGTGTGTGCATTTGTTTTCTTTTCCCTTTTTCTTTTGTTGGAAGTGGAAGCAAACTTCAGAACAGAAGGTGTCCTGTAACAGAATATCAGCAACGTTAATATACAACTACAGTTGGACTTTGCCTGGCATTACAACAATTTTGGATAGTCTGAAATCTTATTTGTAATTCAAACAAGAGCATCTTGTGCTGCTAACATGGGGAGAATACACAGCTTATTTAGCTCTGTGGAGTCTTCTTAGACTTCTATGTCAAACCGTATGTGCCTAAGCAGAACAGGAATGACCATTTCTGGATTGCTCAACTGTGGAAGATGGCCTTCTGAGGGCATAACTTCGACAATGGAAATACCCGTGATGTTCTTATGCAAGTACTCAGATACCACAACAGGCACTGCAAGATCCTTGCTACTCTGAAGGATGTGACAAGGAACTGTAACAAGGCCTAGGAGACGCCTCACATCACTTTGGAATATTGTTTGTGCTACACTTAAGGCAATGTCAGGACGGATATTGAAAAGTGTTCGGCTGAACTCCTGAACCGCTACCGAATCCAAGTCTCCTCCCACACATAATGGAGCAAATCCAGATACCCATGCCTTGTAATTAGATCTCATGGCATCAAAAAGCTGGTCCAGTTCTTCCTGTTCAAATCCCCCAAAGTAGTCCACATCATTCAGATACCTGTAGTGAATTATTTGAGGAAAAAGGAGACCTTAAGAAGCAGAAGGAATACTCCAATGGTGATGCACAACAAATAAATGCAGAATCAACAAGTCCTAGATGGTAGGATTTGGAACACAAAGATGGTCTGGATGCAGAAAGATAATAATGGTTCAATTGGTTCTCTGTAGATAGTTGGGCATGGCTTATAAAATTTGCAGTCATGAATAATGAAATATCAAGTATTCCCCAAAATAAAGTCAAAACTAATTCTTCAAAACAAAATGAATGGTCCATGACTCCATGTTCATGAAGCTTGTGAGTGTTCCACACTTTTGAGAGTCAGATCATTTGCTCTGAGCAATTTGACAGACTGATTGACTAACAAAAGTGGCCACAGCTATATAGAACTTGGAAAATTCTAGGCATGTCAACTTTCTTAGTTACAAAAATTAGTAAGAGAGAATAGGCACAAGAAGAAATGAAAGCTTGTCACTCAATATGTAACAACCTTTGCTCCAGAAAGTAGTATTTTTTCAGAGATAAGACCATTTCCTTGGCCTTAATTTACAAGATTATCCTACATATAAGGGTTGCCGTTATGGCTCAAGGTACAATTGATTAAAATAATTAAATTTTGAGAACCGTCAGTCAACTTTATGTCAATCATCTATAAATAGTAAAGAAATTTCTAAAATGCTGAAAATGTGATGTAAATTATCAGGAAACCGATCAATCTAAAGCATTGAATTCCAATGACTTGTTCTTATCAAATGTTGCTTTAAGGTGGCTCTGTTCATTGACAAGTCTTCTCTCATGTGATTTCTTCTTTTTTCCTTGTAATCCTCACCAAGATGGGTCTTCCATATTCCTTGTGCATAGAAGACTCATGGACGCTTTTAGTAGTATTGACTGCTCTGAATCTTGAAGAATGCACAACTTATGTTCTTTGTGGCTTTTTCTGCCATAATAGAAATCTTGCACTATTTATAATAATGTGCAGTGTTGTTAAAAGCGGCTGCCTAGGCACCTAGGTACTAAATTTGGCCAGGCTTCCTAGACCAAGCCCATTTGAACCCTACCACTTTAAGGGTTCTTTTCCAATTTCTTTCCCTACTTAAGTCCCATTAGGGACATGTGGGCTGCTGGTGAAGATTACCACCAACCTACTAGTAGTTAGCAGGCTGATCAACAGGTACCAATAGGTCAGCTGACAATACAAGTGGCAGTGACGACTGTAATAACCAACAGAGCTCTCATTTAGGTAGCCATTATTCCACCTTTTCCCTAAATTTTTCTTTCTTCTGCTTTTCAGCCTCTAATCTTCTTGGCTCCTCCTGCTTGCTAGGTGTTGGCTACCTAGCTATGTTCTGTAATGTTTGATGCTGTAGTGGCAGCAATGCTGTTACTGCTCTCCATGTAGATTTTGGTCTCTGGACTTCTTAGTGTGGCAAATAGGTCCATGATCTCATATATGGTAAAATAAAGTATATATAATAAATGCACATGCATATTTACACATACGATTAAAATATGCACTATAAATGCTTGGAGACCCTTTTTCCCTGTGGCCACCTAAGCACGTAAGCACCCACCTAGGCTATAGAAGAGGTCCACTGCCTGGCCTTGACTAGGCAATCTGACAACCTTGGTAATGTAATGGAAGCAAAGGAAATGCAGACTTGATCCATTATGAAGTTTGATGACCAATATAACCTTGTTCTTTGTAGCAAAGAGCGCAATGTTTATAAATATAATAAGGATGACATTGAAAGCAAGTAAAAGAAATCTGAATATATACACATAGAAGACAAGGTTTGGAGTTCCAACCAAAACTAGTAGTGAAGTTTTCAGTAGAGACCAAATAAAACTAACTCTAGTTTTGGGTTTTCATCAGTTTGATTGAAACAGGTTGGCTTCCAACCAACTGAAATCAGCCATTGATGCTTTTCTAAGACTTTGTCTTGTTTTTTGCTTTCATATTGTAATGATTTCTTTGTTTATTTGCAAATAAAATATATATGGTACCAATTTTTACAGGATTTTCATTCTCTTTCTTGAGTTAAAAGAGGATACACAATAAACAAATACTTGATAGGCACGGCCTTTGAATGGCTCTTATTATAGTATTTACAAAAATCATTATAAACAACTAAACACACTACACTTCATAATAATAGCATTTTTTATACACAATAAACGTAAAATTCCACAACTACATGGACTTGTGATGAGCTATCTCTTTACGGTCCTCATTCCCATCAATAATACTCCCATACATGTTGCAAAGATGATGATGCCCACCATTATTTGCATAACCTGCCTTGCAATAGTATATGATATTGAATAGGTAAACCTATTCCGTTTTAAACTTTCGCATACTGTCTTGTTAGTTTATGCTTGACCATGTGACACTTGAATTTTACTCAAAAAGTTAGTGCTCTCATATATATTATAATCCTAGATAACTTAAAAGACAATCAAATAATGGGAGGTAAGTTGCACTAATTTTTTTTTCCTAATGCTTTTCTCTATTTTTTGGATTTTTCCAGACTTTTTGGCTAAAATTTTAAATTCAGAGCAAAACTACTAAAACCACCAAGACTGCCAACTGAAAAGCGATCCAAGAGACCAAACCTGAGATCCAAGACCTTGTCTATAACAATTGTTAAATTGGAAGGAATAAGCATTGCTCGATTTTCTTTAAGACAGTATGATGTACAATGTGAAATGGCAGCTTGACACTTGAAAGCCCCTTAAATAACAAAGTTTCTGATAAGCAAAATTACAACTAAGTCTGCAATTATATACCTTGCGGGCAAGGGAATGCCATACTATGTTTTACTGCACTAACATTACCAAGTGGATCATAATTCATTTGTTCAATGTGGGCAAAAAAGCAGAAAAGAGATTATTCATCACAAAAAGACTGAAAATTTGATCCTGAATTTCATTCTAAGCCTGACTATAGATACAACATATCTCTTTTAGACTAGACCTCAGTGTTCGAACCTCAAACATTATAGAATTAAAACTTTCTTTCGTATTTAAATAAACATGTAAAGACAAGGTCTACCATAATGATCCCTACGGACGATACCATATTGTACTGATAAGGCATCAGTATGGTATTGAGGTTTGATTAGGTATACCAGTCAAATTGGTAATACCAGTCTGAATCAAGCAAAACTGCCCCATACCACCTAGTATCACCAAAACCGGATGTTTGCCATGTTTTGCTGACTCATTCCGTCCGATTTTGGACAAACCATGATAAAAGTAAGAACAAAGGGACCGGAAGTTGTTTCAATTGCAATGCATACCATATTGTACCAAATTGGCAGAGTACTGGTATGGTATCCAGTACTAAGATTGCGGACCTTGACATGACCTCAAAAAATTGTAAAAATAAGTGAAAAGTCAAGGATCTTTTTTATTCTTTCTATTTTCAAGATAACAATATAAAACAAAGTAGAACACACGTTTGGCACTATTATTTTATTTTATTTTTTAAATTATTTTCATTATTTCTACAAAAAATGTAAACAAGAAATTCTCATTTTCAATATTTTCAAAAACAATAAAGATGTGCTGCTATCACTGCCACACCATCACTACCATCATTGCCGCCACTACTGATAATGCTACCACCACCGTTACCACCTCTACCAAACCTCACTACTACTATCACTATTGCCATTGCCACCACAATCCCTGCTTTTGTCATATCGCCATTGCCCCTACCACCACCACTACTAAAGTTGCTACCAGTACCACTATTATTGCTACTAGCTACCAACATTGCTGCCAATACCACTATTATGACTACCACCTACCAACATTGTTGCCAATATCACTATTATTGCTACCAACTACCAATATTGCTGCCATCTCCACTGCCACTACCACCGCCGTCACTGCCTCTATCACGTTATGTTTCTAAAAATAATTGACTATACTAAACATGTTTATGCTTTACAAAATTTACCAAACAGTAGAAAGAAAGTTTCTCTTTATCTGTTTTTGAAAACAAAAAAAGGTGAAAGCGATGCCAAAATGGCATCCAACTTTTCAATATTTAAGTAGTATCTTTCAAGTAGCATTGAGTGTTATCTTTTGATATCTGTGAATTTTGATTGGACCTCTTCCAAAACAGGAGATTTTTATGGATGTTCAAATTATCACCATCCACTATATTTAGTATTCACAAGTTAAATTCTAACTCTTTAAGAAGCAGAACTTTAGGCCTTTAAAATTTAACAGCATGCACTGACAAAAGTTCTTATTTTAACTATTGCCATTGCCAAGTAGGAAGGTAAGGAGCATGTGGAATCTATATTGCTTTTCATATAGCCCTTTAGCATTGTTATGTGAAAAATCAATTTGGTGGACTATTTTGTAAGGTGGGAGGTGCTCTTTCAACACTACTTCCTTTGTTTTTGAGCCTTTCTCTTTATTTATGAAAATAACTAACAAGAATAAAAATTCACTCAAAGGTTAATCTTATTTTAAACATCGGAACGGACCATGTAACCATTGGAATGGATGTTTGAAATGTTTAAACAAATTTAAAATTGCTATGTTACACTCTTCAAGTCTCTGGAATTCCATAGGTATCATAGTTGACTAGCTCTATAAAACTTTTGAATGTCTTTTGTTTGGGAAACATTTTATCTTAATAAAGGAGTAAGAAGTATGGTTGTAGGCTAAAAAGAAGGATCTTTCTTCAAATCTTTGCAAAATTTACAAAATTACTAGTGTCTCTTCAACTTGAGATGATTTTGTCATGCATGCATGTGTGCGTGTGAGAGAGAGAGAGAGAGAGAGGCCTAAGCCAAAAATTATATGAATAGAAGGAAGACTCTATCCTTTCAAAAGAGAGAAAGGAAAAAGAACAAATATTGGCACAAAATTACTGAAAGGAGGTTACAAAATGTCTAGCATTCCAAAAGTTCAGAGATGAATAATTTTGGTTATTGTTGAGAATACCTGATTCAGTGATGTGCCATCAGTTCATTAATCAAAGTTTGTAAGTAGCTATACTTCACCTAAATAACTTCTGTCAAATTTAATTCTTGTTTTCCCATTGATAGTTTCAAAGAAAAGGTGCAGTTCCTAAAATCTCAGGCTGCAAAGTGAAACCTGGCTATTCTTAAATTCAACAACCCTATTATTAAACTGGGAACGGTCTGAGATCTTCCTGCATCTGATTCCAAAGACTAGCAACTTATGTTTGACATTGCAATCTCAGATCCACCAATTTAGATCAGTAGGAAAAGTCATTTCTATGTCTTACCCAAAATTCTCCCTTTCCATGATGCATGTGAAGCCCTATATTATTATTCTATACGTTAACTTACCATCAAAAGTGCATGCAACATCACTACATTTTGCCATCCTTAGACTCAGTAACCTATGATAAAGCAAATCACAGCAATATCCCACAACTAGGAAATTTACTAACTCAAATTTTGATAGTAGGATTGTCACTACGCATCATGTTCACTCCCCGGTACCATTAGGGGACATCCTAATCAACCATGAAAAGAAATATATATATTATCACCAAACCTCGAACTGCAACACCACCTCTACTCTAACAAAAGATTCCCCTTCCTTTTGGCACCTCCAACATGCACATGAACAAATCAACTTGACACAATAGACCTAACATATTATGACAACCACGAAAAGCCCAAAACTCATCACCTTATAGTACTTCATGTTTCAACCATTACATAAGTTTTTTTTTTTTTGATGGAATGTTTCAGCCATTACATAAGTAATACAAGCCCAATTCCTATCTAACCAGCTTACCTTCCAAAAGAAGCATAGTGCAATCGTCTTCTTATCCACTAAGAGCAAAGAGGTGTAGAAAGTTTCAATTCTGTAATGTTTGTAGGCCTCAAGATACTTATCCTAGAGAAATCTAGGCAGTTATCTAGAAACTTTGGATTACACGAAAGGTCAAATACTTGCTTTCTGTTTTGGTTTCAGCCAGGCCAAATGAGCTATACTTTTCACAGTGATGAGGGATTTGACAATTTCACTCAAATTTTGGCAATTTAGGTCAAAAAAATATTCATAAAAAAGAAGCAAAAAATTAAAAAGATGATAAAAGTAAAGAAATAAACAATGATCTAGAAATTAATAGAATTTATTTATTCTATTGTTTGGCCCCTTGGTTGCATTGCTTCCATGACTTACGCTAACATAGTTAAAAAGATTTTTTTTGCATGATATGTAACAACAACATTCACATTATTTCAAATTGCAATATATCTATCATAGTTTGATGAAAATCTACATAGTTAAATTTGAATACTGGGTACCTAAACCTACGTCACAAAGAAAAAAATCTTGGAAACCCGGCAATATATTGCTTCCAAATTTTCTCAGGTCACAAAATTCAACTCTAGTATCAACAATGTTCTTCTTGGAACTCAAAGACGAAACTAGGAAATGGCAAAAATAATCACAAAATGCCCACCTATGGATTATAGTTGGTCTTTGGCTGAAGCTTTGAAATTCAGATCGACTTGGTCTAAAGAAGAAAATTACAATTTCAAAGTTTTGGCTGAAATCACAAACATAGGTTATGAAACTAACAACTTAAGACACTTAGACATGGCATGACAAATGCTCATTACCACCCCAAATTTGAAGTATCCTGCTTGCATCAGCTAAAAGTATGGGCATTTGGTACAGCCTTTTGCCGTATGCAATCAAAGTGCACTTTAGTCCATATAATGAAACTTTTGATTTTTAATTGCACCAAATGTCAGATATACCAACATAATGCCCAGAGACACCTCAATGAAGTCTCCCAGCCTTTTTCTTTCCTTTTCCTAAATGTAGCATGGCATAAATGCCAAATATGTTTTCCATAGTTAAAAGATTGTCCATTCCATCACATTCTACATGACATGCTATCATTTTCTTCATACATCAATCCTAGCCCATGTCATGGCTACGAGAAATGGCTAATCTACAACCATCTTGCATCGAAAGCAATAACTACTACTAATGAATCTATCGCACCGTGATACAAACAGGTTCAGCTATCACAAACTAGAAACTATTCCAGAAGCAAAGCAAAATCAAGTCAGAACCATCAAGAGGATAGTGGCATGCTCTAACATCTAACGCGGGAGGTGCAGCCCACTACGGGATGATGTTTTAGATGGTTAATGATCGCAAGAAGAACTACCATCTTGGTTGGGAGTTTGGAAAAAAAAGAAAGAAAAAAATATTAGCAAGAAAAAAATAAATAAATATATATATAT
>KE504694.1:1404032-1418123 GCA_000441515.1 Elaeis oleifera | reverse complement strand
CTCGTCGAGCTCTTCACCTACTGTCCTCAATATTATTTTTCCTTTTAACAACATAGTTATCAACATACTTTTGCTTTTTACTTTTACTTAATAAGTAAAAATAACAAAAAAAAATAAAAATAATTTTTTAAAAATCAAAAATCAAAAAGTGTAATCAATATACATTTCTAGACAAATTGATACATAGGATCTAAAATATTATGTTCATCAGCATATAGTACATAGCCAGATAATATACAGTTAGCAAATTAATCATCTAATAATCCAATACATATATCCAAACAAATTAATATATAGTTGTCGAAGCATCATATGCATTTGTACATACTGTATAGCCAGATGAAATATATTCGTCGACTTTATAATGATATACATTCAGCAATAATCCAGTACATATCTTCAGATAAATCGATATGTAAATTTTAGAACATGCCCTTTTTTACTGGATTATGGGCCCTCCTAATATATAATTTCATCCTACTATATAATATATACTGATGAATATGATGTTCCAAAAAATATACATCAATTTGCTTGAAAATATATATTACATTACTAGTTGACTGATTTGCTAAGTATGTATCGTCTGATCTTGTACTATGTACTGAAAATACTATATTTTGAAAATCCTTTACTGATTTATCTAAAGGAGTGCATTGACTTGCTAGATAATTAATTTACTTAGAAATATAGCAAAATTGAAAGCCCGACCCATATATCTTTCTCTATTGTCCGTCCCATATTATTTTGTTCGTCTGCACCAATGTGATTCTACTCCGAGTTGGCTAGGGTAGAGGTAAGAAGGATAAACCACCACCCTCTTTGAACCATATTAAACACCAACCTATGCATCGAATGAACACCAAGGTGGCATTTGATAATCCAAATAAGATCATTGTGGTAATCCTAGATCATCGATGATTCTTTTCATGGGACAGTATAATCCTAGTGATATAAGATCATCATGTTTGATTTGCTATATTCCAGTGAGAGATCCCTAATTATCTAAGAGTAACTTGTTTGATATGTAATAAAAATTCAAAATCACTGATCATATAATACCAAACCATCCTTAATATATCATGTATATTTTGCAACTACTAAGTAGAATTCTCAAACAAATCATAGGAAAGCATATATGAATAACTAGTAGCACGTCTATGCAATATATATGTAGAGTTGTATGGATAGACCATTATTATTAATCTTATAAAATATAATAATTATTAATATAGAATTATATGCCTATATGGTTGTTTATATCCCATCTCCAGCTTAGGTTTAATAGAATCAGAGCAAATAAGGACCATGTGACTCCTATTGAACTAGATATGAGTTTGACTATAATAAATTTCACCAGATAAGAAGGTATGTGATCCAAGAAGATTTTCGAATTCGATGCGAACTACTTTAACCACTACGTATAGAGCTGGATAGACTCCCGAAGCAACATCCACCATATCAATTTGCAAGCCAAACTTTTAAAGACGATAACTTAGTCATACGACATCCAATTTCAATCATATTTTTTTAAAAAAAAAGATAATTTTTAAGATCTACAACGTGATATCACCGTATGAATGGGGTGGCTTCCCTAGCAATCAGGATAAAATTTCTTCATCTAGACTCCGAAATGGATCAGTCAATCCAAAAAAAATTTTTGGATAAGATTTAATTTAATCGAGCATAGCTTTCAATCCAAAAAGAATCTAATAGAACGATAGAAGATAGAATTGATATGTAGAAGTCAAGATCTATCTTCTGAAGAATTTTACTTTTTCTACATTATTTCTACTAAACACATTTGTTTTAAGTAAGAGAGTTAAAACTAGAAGAGAAATCAGACCTAATTTATCTAAGGGCAGACCTCGTTATTACAAATAGAAGATATGTACCTCATTTTTTATCAAAAAAAAATATAAAATAGAAAGAAAAGGACTTAAGTCCTATTTTTGAAAAAAATCTCTTCTTCTATATTTTTTTATGAGATTCGAGTGAAACAGATTGAAGAAAATCTTTCTTCTTCTCAATCAGATTAGTATCGACCAAAGGAGGGACTTGATCATAATCAACCATGAAACGTAGGAATAAACCAACATGATTGAAATATGGGGTTGGAAATGGGCTTGGGCCCATCGAAGCCCATCGGGCCCGATCAACTTTGGGTCAGGCTATAAGCTAGGCTCAAAAGATTTCGGATTAGGTTTGGACTTAAAATATAGAGCCCATTTATTTTTCAAACAGGGCTTATGTATATCATTGGCCCGACATGGGCCTAGATCAAGCCCAAGCATGAATAAGGCCAACATGGAGCCCAAATTCAGGCCCGAACTCAACTAAAAAAACTCTTATTAATCTGCTCCTTTTTCCTCAATCTTCCTACTTAACTATATAATGATAGTAGCAAGTTGCTTGCTTATGTGCTAAGATTACTTGAAATATCCTTTCCTCTTAAACATAGTAGCATTTTTTGTCTATTGAAATCATTCATGAGAAATTTTTTGTGCATCGTGGGTGGTGCAGAATTGTGTGCACCACCTGCAATGATTGGTTCACGCACGGGGTCGAGGTGCGACATGCGAAAAATAAATTTTTTCTTCAACCCTGCACGGGAACCAATCACCATGGGTGGTGCGCATGGTCTGCACCACCCGCAGTGCACAAAGAATTTCTCAATCATTCATTTGTATAATTATTTATCACATATCTTTCATTGAGCTCGCGCCAACCCAGTTTTTGGCCGAAACAAGTAATTTGGTTTGATTAAATTGGATTTAGGTTAGGCTCAAACTTGGGTTTCTAAAAATTTTGGGCCTAAATTTTCAAAATTTTAGGCCTAAGCTCGAGCCAAAGTCTGAAAAAATTTCGAACCAGCCTGAAGTAGAGGTATGGTCTAGCCCAACACTGCTCATTTCCAGTCCTATTGAAATGGTGTTAGAGATATTTCTAAATATAAGAATTATATTATAAACCAAAATACAATGTGCAAGTCACCCAAGTGGAGCTTGGCGAGATCCTTTCTGACCTCCTCGATGATGTTGCGCACGATCAACAACTGCTCTGCCACCATAGTTCTATAGTTGCAACCCTAGCAACTAAGCACCACCCACAAGTCCCCAAGGTTTGCCACATAGAGCACATCATCAATAGGAGGAGGTGAGGGAGAACGATTCTACCACATGTACTTTAGACCATCTAATAACAATCCAGCATACCATTTAAGAAATAATTTTCTTATTCAAAAAAAGTTGTCAGCTGGCCAATCATAGTTAATAATATTTTTTTTATTAAATTTCAATCAAGCTTGAATAATAGTATAATTTTTTCACTAATAGATGATATGCTGGTTTGTTATGGATGATGCAAGGTACATGTGGTAGAACCATTCTAACTAATAATTTTTGAGGTGAGGATCTGGCCCTGGTCCTCCAAGGAGGAGTTGGCCTGGACAATGATGATGGAGAGTTGTTGGATGCATGGGGCTACAGATCCATGTGCTAGAGAAGCCTACCTCTTCCTCCACTGCCCTAACTGCTAGCCCATCAAAAGTACCGCTTAACTCGAGTGTAGAGAATGCCTTATAAGAGGAAAAGAACAGAGATGAGGGAGGATAAGAGAGGAAGGGAGGAAATAAAATGAGAGAAGAACATTTCCTATATGTTATGATATGATCACTTTCTTTGCTCAATCTGATTTTTAAAAGCTTCGTGAAAAAGAAATTATGTATTTATCACTTTATTCTCTCATATTTTATCTCTTTCCTTTTAATGTCTAATCCTAATGGTTGTTGCTTTAGTTATATTTAGTTTAGAGATTCGGAAGACATATTTTGATAATACTTATTTGCTTTGCGAGCATGCTGCTTGATGATGAATTAATTATTTTTTTTATTTTTGATGACTTTATTATTGTCTTAAGGTTGGTGGAAGGAGCGAAAGTGTCCACTATATTATGCCAAAAGGATTCTTTGATTATTACTTAGATGAATATAGGGTATTATGAGTTGAAATTGAATCGGATACGGATGGAATATTAATATATCCATATTAATATTTATTTATTTGATGAATATACATATGAATATAGATATTAGTTTGATGAAAAAATTTATATCTATATTATTTAAAAGGATATGGATGCAAATTGGATACTTGATGTATTGATGTAAATGTGGATTGAGTCAATAATTAAACTCCATGACCATAAAATCAAAAATATTACTAAGTAGATGGCAAAATTAGATAACAGTATATGAATGCTATTATATATTTCTTTAAAATTTATAAGTACTATATATAATTAAATAGAATTATAATAAAATTGGATATTCAAATATGGATCGGATAATTATATATCCATATCCATATCAATTTTTTTTTGACGGATATAGATATAAATATGGATATGAGTCAAATTTTAAATTTTATTCATATTCAGATAGTTTCAAAAATGAACCTTAAATTACCGCATTAGTAGGGAAAAAAAAATATCCCACCCGACTCTCCTCTCATGGTGCCAGCGCTTGATAATCTATGAGCTAGTCTACAGCGATTGCTTGTCATGACAGCGATTGCTTGTCATGGCCACTTAACACCTGTACACCGCAAACTATCATAGAAGACCGATGCTGTATATGTAAATAAATGGAATTGGGAAACAATACTCTATTAGTAGGTTTATACTTGGAGCATAAGAATAGAAAACAAGGGATGCATGTCAATGATCAAGTGTGGATAGAACATTGGAACAGGAGGAGTCAGGGTCTATCCCTAGTACCAATTTATATTGAGTTTCTACTGATTAAAAATTTTATATTCAGCTCCTGGTTCCAATCTTTATTTTACGTTTAGTCCTTGATCCATGTATAAGTATGCACCAAACATATGTAAACATGAAAGAAATTGGTACTAGATGCAAGTATAAACTAATTGTATATGAGGACTAAGTGCCATGATTCAGTTTGGAATACCTAATAAATTGATCCGGCCCAATATAACAACTAATGGTTTCTAAAAATCATAGATTTATGAATCGAGGGTTGTAGATGCGCCCGATTGATCAAGTCAATCATCTATATGTGGTCGATCAAGAAAAAAACTTTATTACCCTAATAAAAAATTATAACTTTCAAAAAGATGAAAACATCACAAAGAATAAAAGTACTAAGAGGAAAAACAACTCACATAATAGCTAAAAAATTGATTACATAGAAAAATATAATTAAGTATATTAACAAGTTCTTCACAATGGAGTGGCCTCCATGCTGAAGAATAGGGAAATTGACAAGAGTGTCGAACATAGAGTTCTCTTGACACTCGGTCAACCTCCTTCAAAATCAAATGAGACGTCATGTTGGAAATTTTAAACCATATCACCGATGGAGAATGCTCTTGACATTGTTTTATTATGTAGATTGATAGTTGTTGATAGCTACTTCTGATTATAACCACCCTTTTTGGTAGTTCCTTGTTTGATACCTCTCATGTTGATGGTTAAATGTACTTCTTTCAAGTATCATGTACAAATAGTTAACTAAATATTTTATAAGTATCAACATGGGCAATGTACGTAATGGGAAGAAGAATGAGTGACTATGATCCTCGTATTTGATTATAATTTTTTTATTATTGAAGTAATTTAATAAAACTGATATTTTATTATGATTCCCTCTATATTATTTTATTCTTTGTATTATTTAAATTTAAAATTATTTATTTATTATTTTCAATTATTTTCACCTTTTGTGAGTTGTTAATTAAAGTTCATATTTTAAATTCTTGTTTTTTTTCCACTACAAAACAACTCTAAGGCAATAATTTGGAAGCAAAAGAAGGAACTCAGGAGTAAGTTTTGTATGTCTTCTTGCAAAAGAAGGAACTCAGGAGTAAGTTTTGTATGTCTTCTTTTATACTTTGGATAAAATATTTTATCCAAAGTTCACATGATCATTATATCACAGGACAAGTAACATTATAATGACAATTTTTTATTTAAAATAAATATGTCCTTTTCTAGTTGCTTGTTGCAATTAAAAAAATGTTTTTGATTATTTAGATAACTAGTTGAGTTAGGTAGGATAAAAAAGGGGATAACCCTCATCCCTGGATGCCTCAAATAGTTTTATCCTTGGTTTTACTATATTGTAGGGGATTAATGATTTGGCCCCAAAATGGCTCGTTTATGCTTATCTCAAGATAAGTAAGGATAACTACCCTTTTTGCCTCTAATCTTGCTTCAAAATAGGCCTAAGCAGGATTGTTACTCCAAATCACAAACTTCACCCCTCAACTAACCAGACACAACCCTCAACCTGGACCTAATCTAACCTGCAGATGAATAGGTTGAGCATGGAACCAAAATCAAACCTATTAAAACTTTCAACCTAGGCATAGTTTGAGTATACCTAATTGGACCCAAACCCATATAAAAATTACCCTATTTATTACATACATACATGCCCATACAAACACAAACATGTACACATACATACATACATATGTAAAACAGTTTTAATTATATATCCTTCAATTGAGAAAATTAAAAATAATTACATGTTAGAAAATGTTTGGGTATTCATGCTTGACTTTAAGTAAATATATTCTTTAATATTTAATTCATTGTTATTTTATAGCTAACATCATATGCTTGTTTCATGATTTAATTTTGTAGCATGTATGAGATATATTATTAATAAACATCTTAAAATATGGATTGCTTAGCATAATTGACTCTTTAAGATATAATATTTAATATCATATAGGTATCAATATTATCTAACGGCAGCAAAGGAGAATTTTCAATATTATCTAACGCTTACGAGCGACAAGGACTTCTATAGCCTTCACTGGTCAAGGGGTTTGCCTTATTGGCAGTGAACCTCAAAATTGAATGCAGACTTTGTCCATGACTAATTCAGCTGCTAACGTCAGCTACAGATCTTTTGTTTGCTTCAAGATCCACTATTTCAATATTAGATATCATATTGGTACTTCATCGATTCTGTATGGTATGATTGGATAAGTACAGTATATATTTATTGCGGCCAATCTCCGATTACACCTATCATCGGTGAAGAGCTATCTATAAAAGAAAGTCCACTAGCTGAAATTGTGTACTGCAGAGATCCTCCAATGCTTAGGTCAGTGGAGAGTAGTCAAACAAAAATTAAATATAAAATATGATAGAGTATCCACTCAGAAGTATCTTACCATCGCTATTCTTTTATCTTCCTTTTATAAACAAACTATTGGTAACCATCTCTAACGGTTAAGCATGTGGGTCCTATTTATTCCGGCACCATGTGATCATGGGATGGGTGGTTAATGCCCATTAATGATCATGCATGTAGCCATTATGCGCCTTTTATCCTGGTAGTTTCTGATATATCGACTATATATCGGTGATTTTGACATACTGGGTGATCATCGTCGTCAGAAAAGTTGATTGGGAGTTGCCGACAGTCAATCAGCTTACCGATTGATAGTTGGTAGTCCATATCCATTGGGCCGATTGAAAGTCGGATGATAAATCATAGGTGTTGTAGTCAAGCTGAAACTCATTCAACAATTTCGCTTTGATGGCCCATCGTCAGTC
The DNA here is from genome assembly GCA_000441515.1 of Elaeis oleifera. Classification (NCBI taxonomy): domain Eukaryota; kingdom Viridiplantae; phylum Streptophyta; class Magnoliopsida; order Arecales; family Arecaceae; genus Elaeis; species Elaeis oleifera. Next base: position 1,410,530 of record KE504694.1, on the reverse strand, counting down.
ACCGACATATAGTCAGTTGACCAACTGTAAATCGGGGGGAGCAGGTTCGATTGCCCCAACAGTTGTCCCCCACTCCTAAGTCTAAGATAATTTGACATGTAGCTTGACACATGTTCTGGCATGTTGGATGATGAGAGTTATATCTCAAGTCCTGATTTTGCGATCGATTTGGCTATAAGTATTAATAATTCTCTCGAAAAATCGAAAGATCTTCAGTCATTTTATCGTTTTGATGGTCATGCAATCATCATTGAGATGTCGATTCGAGGGGATGGCTATTTAATGCTATAGTCTGTTTGACAGCCAGACGATCCGATCGATTTAATTCTGACTAATCGATTGCCACCATGCATCCAGCTAATATTAGCTCCTAACTGTTCACACAGATTGTGATGATGTGGCATGATCAGATGGTAGATATGTTGAAGATCCGATTGATGGTCGGTCCAGATGTCGTCACGTATCAAAATCTGGGATAGTCTCGATTTGAATGAATTTATCCTGACCATCGACGAGTTTTATATATATAAGACTGCTTTCTTTACTTTAAGTCTTCTACTACAATTTTGTCTGCTACTCACTTGCAAATGGGGGTTCTCCTGTGGGTGTTGAGGGCATTCTTCTCCCTCTTGCATTTTTGTGATCTCCAGTCTCTTTTAATTACCAGGTTAGGTTTCTCCTTCCTTCTTTTCTTTCCTTTCTTATCTTTTTCAATTTATTTCTTCACCATTACTGATGGCCAGTAGCAGTAAGAAGGGCAAGGAGAAGGTTAGAGTAGATGAGCCCCCTCGAGATAGTCGATCAGATGATCCGATTGATGATTCTCTTTCGGATCCAGACATGAAAACTTCTTCCTTATCCAAATCCAACGTCGTTCGGCTCTGAGAGCAATATCACATTCCGAAGTAATTTCAGCTCTTTACGGCTGGTCCAAATGGTCAGGTATGTTTTCTCCTCTGTCTGGTGGTAATTTATGCAAAGGATCTTCGGGCTGGTCTTCATTTTTTGATTTCAGAATTTGTCCGGAGTCTCCTTGATTTTTATAGGATTTATACTGCTCAGTTCACTCCGAACTCCATTTGACTAATCGTCAGTTTTGCTTTATTGTGCCACATGATCCCGAAGAATCCTCAGCCTTTACTCTCTCAAGCTTTTTTATCCTTCTCCACACCCAAAGGCTAAGGGTTGGTGATTTTTCAACCCAAGGAAAAGTTTGTCATTTATCTCCGATCTTCCTTCTTCTATCCACGGATGGAAGAATCAATTTTCTTATTTCTTCTTCCCTGCTTTAGGGCTTTCCTTCTACTTAGAGAAATCTGAGGACAAGCCCGAATGAACATAGTCAGATCGAAATCATTGATCGGAAAGACTTTCTCTGACTGAAGGACATGGAGATCCCTTCGCAGCGGGAGCTGTTGATGGAGCAGGCTCTCTACGACGCTGGATTTAATTCGATGCTTGCCATAGGTATAGCTTAGTCGGTCTTTTACTTTTCACTTGACCTCTTTTTACTCAATCTCTTTTGTGATTGAGTTGTTATCTTTTGCTTACAGCTATGCGATCTTCAGCGCAAGTTTCAGTAGCTGATATCTGATAGTTCACTGTCAAGAAAGGCCACTGTCGATGTAAGGCCATCTCAAGCACTGAAGAAGAGTCAGTCCAATGCACTATTGCTAGCGGTGAGTCAAACCGACATTCCATTGGTAGTCATCCTGGATGCTAGCGTTGAGCTGGTCATCGCTCTATGAGCCCTGTCAGTACTCCCACCAGCCAAATCACATCCGCTCGTCAGGGGACCAGATGGGGGTGACGACGTCACAGTTGTCGAAGCACCACTTGCTAGCGTGATGCTGACGATATCTCGGGCAACTCTCATGCCTAAACCAGAGCCGACCAATCTAGGACCGACGGTATCTCAAGCGCCTCCTACGTCCGAATGGATGTCGGTCGATTGGCCGTCCACTTAGGAATGAGGGAAGTCACCGACGACTTCGGCTGATGATGGAGCTTCGATGGATTTCATGGAGTTCTTCAATATGCAGATTTCCACCACTGAATCGGCCTTATCGAATTCGGCACTGGGAAAGAAGCTGGTAGAGGCCGCACTTCTCCCGATCGATCGGGAGAACAGGAGGAGTCGAACCATGGCCAACATGTTTTCATCCTTTTATCTGAGTACCCTCAGTGTAAGTTGATAATCCATCTTCCATCTGTCTCTCTTCTACTTATTTATTTCTAACTTATTCTCTTTTCCATTTCAGCTAGCGCACGACATGTCGGTGCTGGAGAGAGGGTATCGAGCAATCATGGATCTCTGTCGGTCATGGGCTGATAAAGTTGCATTTGCAAATGCCGACAAAGCCGCTGCTATAAAGTATCTTCAAGTGGTGACTGAGCGGGAGATGAAGCACCAGGAAGAAATCTCTCGCATGAAGGCCGATTTAGAGTCAGACCGAGCCGAATTAGAGTCGGCCCAACAATCCGCCAAGTCCCAAGAGGAGCGGATAGAGGAAGAAACATGTGATCAATCGGCTCCGAAAGAAATGTGATGGTTTCTTCAAGAAGTTAGAGGAAGAGCTAGAGAAACATCAGGCCATTGAAGCATGGTTGGCACTGACCAATGGAGAGTCAGCTGCCGCAAAAGAGGAAACAAAGTTGGCTCAGGAAGCTCACCGTTGGATGCAAGAGCAGGCCGTCGAGGATTACAAGGGGTCTGAGGACTTCAAGAATGAAATCCTCAAAGACAGCAATGCAGCCTACTGGGTCGGCTATGAGGATGGCAGGGACACCATCAGAAAGCTTTATCTGCATCTGGATCTGAGCAGCATCATCGTCCCAGTCCCTGAAGGAGTAGAAGTAGAACCGATCAATGAGGCAACTGCTCGAACTGATGAAGCCACATCGACTATTGTGGAGCCTGCCCCAACTGCAGAGGATATCGTACCAACATCGATCGGAGTAGGGCCGGCCACTATTGAAGGTCGAGAGATCGGAGCTACGGTAGCTACTAATACAGTTGAGGAAGAGACCGATTGATAATCGATGTAGATATTGTAGGCTTTTCCTTTTTTCTTGTTATTGAACTACAGTCCTACTTTTCTTTTGTGACTGGACTTTAGTCTAATTTTGTAATCCTTGATGAATGAAAAGATTTTTTTAAGTGTTGAACTTCTTGAATGCATCATTCATCGTAGATAGTTATTATCAATGTAGACGAATATCAATCAGACAGCTAACTAGAATCAAAATATCGACTATCAGCCAGATTATCATAGAATTTGCCTATTAGTCGGATATCAGCCAACTAAACTTTAGGCATAAATTTTTTAAGTATTTGATATACGAAAGCTAGCCGAATATCCTTCGATCGATCGAAATCAAGTCGGTTTATCATTCCACTCAACTGTAGCTGAGTCGGAATAAGATTCTGCTCAATCGTAGCTGAGTCGGCATAAGGTTTCGCTCAGTCGTAGCTGAGTCGACATAATGTTCTGCTCAGTCGTAGCTGAGTCAGCATAATGTAATTGTTCATTTAATATCGACATGTAGAGTTGTCTGACCGAAGCTGAGTCAGAATGTATTTTATTGATTAGTCTATTGTGCCATATTCTCAGGTGTGTGGAGTACCTCCCATCAGGAGATCAATGAAGAAAACTCACTAGAAGGGGATGAAACACGTTGAAGATGAACAGCCTTCTTGATTGCAGTAGCTTTGAAAATCCTGTCAGCCGGATTTCTTTCTTCGATTTGAGCCCCTTCTCCATCAGATCTGAAATCCATCTTTTGGGACCTAGAAGCACACTTGATAAAGCCTCCAAAATCAAAAAAGTTCAGATCTGAAACTCCTCTTGGACAGCCAAGAGGGGGCACTCAAAACAGGGGCGTGCAAAAGAGGCAGTGCTGGTTTCTTTCTTTCTTTTTTGGGTTGGCAGCCAAGAAACCCTAGATTTCTTGGTTCTAGGGCATGGAGAAGACTAGGGAGAGGAAGAAAGGAAGGAAGAGAGAGAGAATTCAGGAAGAAAATGATTTGATTGATTGAACCCTTTTATAAACCTTAAATATAAAGATATTTATACAAGATCAATGTGATCCAACCACAAAACTCCCTTAGCTAACTTGATATAAGATTTGTGCTAACCCAAACCTATGTACATCCATGATTTGAACAAATCTCATCTACCAAGAATTCAAATCTAGTCCAAAATAAGTTAGCCCCTTGAGGCTCAAGTCTCCTGAACCTCAAGACCTGAAAAGCTGACAGCTTTTTGTCCTAGGACCCAAACTAGTCCTAGAAATCCCATGAGCACCTCATGGACTTTGGACCTGGGCCTTAACCTTGATCCCTTGAGCCTTGGAAGCACCACATGAGGCCCAACAATCTCCACCTTGGTGCCCCAAGGCCTCAGCCAACTCCGTCCTATCCATCAAGCATATCAGTGTCACACATCTTCGAAAGCTGTCTCGTAAAAGAACCTTTATCAGTGCATCCGCTGGATTCTCCTTCGTGTGGACCTTCACCAGCTTCACCTCACCTTCTTCCACAAGCTCTCTAATCCTGTGATATCTAATATCAATGTGCTTCATCCTCGCATGGTAGACAGAATTTTGTGCAAGTAACAGTGCACTCTGACTGTCACAGTGCATCCTGATGGCCTCCTGTGCAAAGCACATCTCCAATGCCAAACTCTTCAGACATAGGGCCTCCTTCACTGCCTTCATAATGCCAATATACTCCACCTCAGTGATCGATAAGGCCATGTTGGGCTGCAAGCATGATCTCCACAAAACTGAACCTCCAAACAGGTTGAATATAAAATCTGTCGTCGATCGCCTAGTGTCCACATCTCCACCAAAATCAGCATCTACAAACCCTCCTATCAGCCCCCGAGCATCCTTGGACATGTTGGAGAGTCCTTCAATACCTCCTCACTGTTTGTAGTAGATGTCGACTCCAACAGTATCTACCAAATATCTGAAGATCTCCTTTAGTGCTCGCTAATTCTCCCTGCCAGGCTACGCCATGAACCTGTTGATCTAGCTCGCTGCGTGGCGATATCCAGCCTACAACACATCATGACGTACATAAGACTTCCCACGCCAGAGGCATACGGCACTCTCTTCATCTCCTAAGCCTCCACCTCAGTCTGTGACGACATCATCTTCGAGAGTCTAAAGTGCCCGGTGAGTGATAGTTCCACCAGTTTCACTTCCTTCATCCTGAACCTCTCCAAGACCTTCTTGATGTAGCCTCCCTGAGATAAATATAGCACCTTCTTGGCTCGATCTCTAAAATTTCATGCCTAAAATTTTCTCGCAGGCCCCAAATCCTTCATCTCAAACTCCCAAGACAAGACTGCCTTCAGTTCCTGCACAACCTTCCTACTCTTGCATGCTATAAGCATATCATCCACATACAAGAGTAGAAACACCCTAGACCCATCCTCTAAAGATTGAACATAAACATAAGAGTCATACTCACATCTGAAAAGCCCGATGCTCCTCACATAGGAATCAAATCACTTGTACCATTACCTCGACGACTGTTTTAGCTCGAACAGTGATTTTTGCAGCAAACAGACCTTCCTTTCTGCTCCTGACTCTTGGAACCCCGGTGGTTGCTCCATATAGATGCTCTCCTGTGGATGCCCATGGAGGAACGCCGTCTTGACATCTATCTGCTCCAGCTTCAAGTCCTGAGCTGCTACGATGCTCAGCAACATCCTGATGGAAATATGTCTGACGATAGCAGAGAAAACCTCGCTGAAGTCGATGCCTTCCTTCTGAGAGTATACTTTGGCCACTAGCCTCGCTTTGTACCCGATACCTCCCTGCTCCGAAGGCCTCTCCTTGCGTTGGTAAACCCATTTGTAACCAATAGATTTTTTTTCCTGTGGCAACTGCACCAATCGTCACGTCTCGATCTTGTGGAGAGACTACATCTCTTCGGACATTACTTGGACCCACCTCTCTCTATCCTGACACTCCATAGCCTCCTTGTAGGTGTAAGGATCTCCATTCGCTGTCACTAAGATATATGGCAAAGTCTTCTCGAAGCCATATCGTTTCGGTTGCCTGACGTTCCTTTTGGATTTGTGCAACGCAACCCTGATGTCCATCCTAGGTCCAGCTTGCTCCTGCTGGACCTCTTGGCTTCTATCACCTGTCCGAGCTCTCTCCACCTGTGAAAACACCTTTGGGAGGTGCTCCACCTGAATACCAAGTCCTCCTAATACACCTGCAAGAGGCAAAAGAGAATAGGATGTAAGTTGTCCGGTGCTGCCCTACTGGACCTCCTGCTGCTCTTGTTGCTCCTCCATGCCATCTCGCCTTTGGAGAACTGAATTTTCATCGAAGGTGATATCCCTACTGAAGACGACCTTCTTCTCCAAGGGATCCCACAACTGGTATCCCTTAATTCCTCGCAGATATCTCAAGAACACCATCTTCCGTGACCTGGCGTTCAACTTGGTCCGCTCACCAGCACCGATGTGCACATAT
>KE504694.1:1379176-1390929 GCA_000441515.1 Elaeis oleifera | reverse complement strand
AAGAGTTGGCATCCCAACCACCTAACATATATTCCATGGATGGCTATTGTACATGGTTAAAATGACTGATTAATTACCTTTTATATCTGATTTTATTTGACATAAATCATATTTAAAAGGTAGAGGATTCTTATGAGATAAGGATCTACCTTTTTAAGATGACAGGGTTCCTAATGTGTGTCAGAGCTTATGTCTATTTTAAGGGAGATCTTTAGGATTTTTTAGTATTGATTTTTCATCAAGAAAATTTTTTCTCTCTCCATCTCCATGCCTCCTCTCTCTCATATTCTTCTTCCATGCCCAAAGGTTGGGTGTTCTCTCTTCCACATGCTTAGAAAGAGTTCTGGTGACTTAGAGATCAAAGATCGAGGAAAAGAAGAAGGAGACTGCAGATCAAGGAGTTGATCTCTCAGTTAAGATCAAAAGAGTTGATCAGAGTCCTCAAGATCAAAGTTTTTCTTGAGAAGAAGAATATTCTACGAGAAGAAAAGTTCGAGATTGATCCCGGTAGATATCCGTAGAGGCCAGACACATGTGCGGCTCCATCTTCTATGAATTTGAGATCATCTGAAGCAGTGAATTTTTACTTGTGCAAAAGTAATGAGATATGATCTCATATTTTTTTAAATTTTAGATTAATTATATATTCTTTTTTCTGAGCTTGGATAGGTTTAGATCTGATATCTTGCATGTAGGTTAAGGTTTAACCCGATTTATTTTTCGCTGTATGTTTCAAATTTTAAAATCTACACATGCTGTCTATCCTGTTTTCTATCACCTCAGCCATCCATCTGGAGTCAGATGAGTTGGTAGTCAATTTGTTTGAATTTATACTCATAGTCATCAAACCATCGTTGCTAAGAAAAGACAGGGGTAGAATCCCCTGAAGAGTTTGAGGATGGAGAAGTTGAAGGTGAGCGTGGCCTTTCCCTTCTTAGTACTGTGGTGGCGAAAAGGAAAAGGAGACCATCAATGATGATGGGTGGCACGATGAGAGTGCTAGAAAGATGGTGGCTCGATATTATGAGAATGTTGAGTCGGTCGTCGTTCTGGTGATGGAGAAGGAGATCATCGAGGGGCGCGATGACTGTAACAAGAAGGCACTATACATGTTGTTGGCTCCTCAACCACTAGTTGCTGTTGCTACTACTGCGTTTGCTATTATTGGAAGCTATGCACTGCCTCCATCAGCACTTTCATCTGCTGCATCAAAACAGTGAGTTGGGCATCTATAGCAACAACTGGATGCGAAGAACTGAGCTCTGCCATTGGAGGTGGAGGTGGGAGGTCTTTCTGACAGGAAGACTACCTAGTGAGCTGGTGGAATTGCTTTGAGCTCTTGTTTTCATTATAACTAGATTCTTTCCGCCTCCTACCTAGTGCGTCAATCTACTACGGCCAATCTCCGATTGCACCTATCGTCGGTGAAGAGCTACTTACAAAAGAAAGTCCACTGGCCGAAGTTGTGTCTGACGGAAATCCTCCGATGCTTATGTTAGTGAGGAGCAATCGAACAGAAAATTGAATATGAAGTATAACAGAGTATCCGCCTAGAAGCATCTTATCATCGCTATTCCTTTACCTTCTTTTATAGACAAACTGTTAGTAACTGTCTGCAACGGTTAAACATGTGGATCCTGTTTATTCCGACACCATGTGATCATAGGGTGGATAGTTAGCGCCCATTAATGATCGTATATGTAGCCGTTACGCACCCTTTGCACTGGTAGTTTTTGAAATATCGATTGTATGTCGGTAATCTGAGTGTGCCGATTGTATGTCAGTAATTTTGACATGTCGGATAACCATCGTCATCAAGAAAGTTGATTGAAAGTTGTCAACAGTCAATCAGCTTATCGATTGATAGTCAATAGTCCATATCTATTGGACCAATTGAAAGTCGAATGATTGGTCATAGGTGTTGTAATCGAATCGAAACTCATTTAGCAATCCCGCTTTGATAGCCCATCATCAGTCACAGACATATAGTCGATTGACTAACTGTGAACCAGAGAGAGCAAGTTCAATTGCCCCAACAATATTCTATGCTGAAATAGCTTACAAATCATTTTATTTCAATTTTTATCTCCGTACATCTCAGTTCAAATTGATACGCTTTTATACTCATCTCAATATAGATCGTTATACCTAGGTACAGAGCGGTACATCTTGATATGGATGATACGAAGCTTGTATCGACTCGATGTGGGGTTTTGTACTGATTTTCTTCAATAGAGTATGATACATCCCATACCAAGCGATACAGCAAACCATGGTTTGCATCAATCAATTCCTCTATTATCAGGTTTGGATTGTACCTTTTATGCCAACGAATGATCGATCTTCTTTTGCAACATCAACATTGGATCATGTGATACCCATTTTGAGAGCTATGTGGATAGATAGAAAAAAGAGATCATGCAAAGCGAGCATTGCATGATCCAATGGTTGATGTCTCAAAAGAAAAGAAATCATTCTTTCATGCGAAAGATACAACCCAAACCTTCTATTACCTAACCAAATCTCTCTTATATTCATGGTTAGAAAGAGATGATTCAAGGAACTTTGAGATCTTCAACTTTGCATCAAGAATCCATTCATTTGGCTTAGCCGGTTTGAGTTTGTTCCCCGAAAATTAGCTACTAGGCTTAGGCATTAAAGATAACTTTGAACCTAAGAACCTAATAAAAAGGCATGAGGTACTGCAGTGTGCTTTGGCCGCACCTGATTACGTATGATGCACGATGAACTTTAAAATTTTCCTGAACAAATGATTATTTTCCTCATTGCTTCGACTTGCATCATCTCTCAATAGGTTTTCAAAATCCATCATCCATTACTGTTGAACTTCTGCCCGGTGGTATTACCTCTTGCCACTTATAATAATGAAGAAGATTGTTGTGGAGTTGAATATTGTCCTTGGGTCTCATCCTCAGACATATTCTTCGGATTGACTGTAATATTAAGGAGGACTCCGAATAATAGACATCATCCAAAAGATCAAGTAGCGGAGCAGACAATCTTATCGAACTTTATCTCCAAACATCATCCTCAGCCTCCTATCGAGGACAACAACACATTGCTAATGGCTACGGCCGATGACTTGCCAGGACTGCCGTAGAAAGCCAAAGGGGGATAATCCCGTCTGCTTCCGTTTGACCCCGGCTCGGACATCGGCCGACCTCATAGTCATAATCTCGCCAACTATACAAGATAATTTTCATGACTGATATCGATGACACATCTAGGCCGAGGCTTTGGTAGTGTTCCGACTATAGGTCACCATTTTATTCAGCCACGTGGCCACCACTTGGAATCTTCGTTAGCACATGACCACTACCTACAACTAACAATCTTCGATTCTCTCTCCTAACGGCCTAATAGATCATGATTTGATCTACCAGCCTATCCATCTTTATATAAAGAGATAAGAAGGGACCCTTGAGATACTAAGCTAAGTTATACTAAGCTCCTAATATTCTCTCTCTTCTGGTGTTTTCAAGCTTCGACTGATTTAAATATTAGAGGATCTCCATCAAATACCGCCCCCCCCCCCCCGCCCGGACGAATATGGATTTCTTTGCGGATTCCCATTGATTTTTTGACGTTCAGATGGTCCTCCATATTCGACCACAATAGCATCCATCGAAACTTTGATGCAACAGAGATCAATTACGAAAAGTTTTGAGCCTTATTCAGCTTTCGCTATTCATGATGCTCGGTGGTTCCCTTGGCAACCAATGCACCTTTTGCATGGGCAGATTATTCTTGGAATTAATGGCCTTGTAAATATATTATCTGATATTTTTCATTTTTTCATTATAAATTATTATTTTTATATTAATTCCAAAACGAAGAGGGCTGCTTCTTAGACGACGAAGCCAAAGGTTGTAAAGGAGCTGTCTCATTTCTCATGTTCTTTTAAAAGTTTTCATTTTTTATCCGTTAAGCTACTTGTTTCCAGCAAGCACTGTCATTTATTAAATTCCAATCTTCATTCATTCAGTCAAACTTCCAAAGGCCCCAGTTGAGAAAAAAAAATGTGGAGGGGGCATTGGGTGGGAGGCCATAATTCTCGATTCAAATAAATATATTAGTTATGTTTCAATGTCGAGCATTGATACAACATTGGTCCAAATTTGAAAATAGATATATCCATTGAAATGAGTAAATAAAATATTTAACAATTAGATAAGAAGATTCCTTGATCTTTAAATTTGGAAAGAGTAAGATAATCCTCTGTCTCGTTCTTCGGTAACGAGAAAAGAAGAAGGAGATGGCAGAGGGGAAGAAGAAGAAGAGTTTAAAATACTTCATTTATCCCTTGAATCAATGCAATAGATTTATAGCTATCATTATTCCACGTAAGCTGTCCCATGCCTCTGTCTCGGTAGATGATTAAACATAGCATTTTCCTATTTAAAATTTAGCTATCAGGTAGTTGCATAGCTAACCAATTTTATTTGATTGGGCCTATATTGAATCCACCAAACTAATTATGGCTCCATTTGTTAGTCATATATCTTACAGAATAAAATTAAATAGAATCATGATAACCGGCTCTAGACTTAGATGTTTAAATAAAATAAAAAGAAGAAGAAATTAAGGTGAAGAAAGAAATGATGAATCTTAGATATGTTATTTTCTCTACTATTTTGATATTTTTCATTCTTTCACTTAGCAGTGGAACCATATATTTTATAGTCACCAGTTCCCAATCTTCATTAGCTCGTAATCTACTATACTGCTACCACTGTCTTAGAACATAGCCTCTAGTTTTAAGGAGTTATCCAATTTATGGTCAATTACCCATCGAAGCTAAAAGTCATACCCAAACTCAACTTGTTCATAAATACATGGGTATCTCATCCAACTTCATTTATGTTGGATGAATCTTGACAAGTTAATGGATTCTTGTAGTGAAATCCTTATCCACAATCAACATGTTATCTGAAAGGTTGCAAACCCTACTTCGCATAAAATTATCATGGGTAGAAGTGATCATTGACCTTGGACTGATACTGCAGCAGCCCACCTGCATGCCAACCCCTCATAAATCTATTATACTTTTGCACAGAAAGAAGGTTAAAACAAACACATATTACAAATCCATGGAGTAGGAATCAGATACATTACAAGCTAAGTTTGCTCCCCTCCATGAAAATCTTTGGTATCAGAGAACCATAGTTCTCAAGCTCTACTCACATGGTTCGGCGTCCAATTCATGGTGAATAGAGCTAATCATAAGCCAGGCTTCGGATCTAAACTATTTTCATTTTTAGCTTAGCTTTGGACCGGATTTATTTAAAATTTGATATTTTATATATCCAAACCTGGCCCATGATCACCTCTATTGGCAAGTATTTGCAATTTAATTTTGTTAAATCATCACATACAGGCACATAGCTTTTAAGTTTAAAATGGACTTGCTTGCTAGTTAGTTTCACTCAGAACCAAGTTTGCATTTCTTTCCCTCACAAAAAAGACCTATGAATTGAAGCCACAAAAGGAAAGCACCAAAATACTTTTAAAAAGAAAGCATTAAATATGTAGATTTCACTTCTACCAAAAAAAGATGCAGATCCCACGCATGTTTGAGAGAAATTGAAGCTTTTTTTAGAATTTTATTTACACCTTTAATTTGTTTCCATATGAATATGGTCAATTTAATTTAATTTAATTTGATTCGTTTCTATATAAAACAGTCATTTGAATTTGAAATTAGAACTATAACATGCAAATTAATTTGCCAACTTCCATTCCTTTTCTATTCATACTTTGTACCAAGTGCTTTCATAGATATTCCGCCATCATGGGGATGGGCCATGCATTTTGTCTGGCGATTCCTCTAGCTTTTTGAAGCAAGCATGGTGGCAATTTGCCAAGGATTTGGGAAGCCTATCACGTTCCCTGATTCCTAAAGTTCCATTTGGGACATTTGAACAAATGGATTACATCAGTCACCTCACTAATTCCTCGGCTCAATGTTCTGTCACTTTGGTTCCTTTACTTCTAAAATACCCAATGCCAGCACACCGAGGTCTTAATTAGTCCTCATCTTCAGTCACACACAGCATCTCTCCTTCTCAAATCCATCCTGATGGCCAACTTCCCAAATGCCAACATCATGGATTGTATGTTACCCAATTCTTTTGGTTTGTTGCAATTCCAACATTTGGTCCCCTTCTGGTCCAACTTTTGTTGGGTTCCGTTCTGGTGCTACGTGGAACACCTTAGAAAGGTGAAGGTCTAGTTTCCTTTGGTGCATATTTACATCAAACCATGCAAAATCTTGCGGAGGTTTACGGTAATAAAGATCATGTTTATGTTAGACATTAGCCGCACTGAATGCTACCAAAAAAAAAAAAATGAGGATGTGTTGCCACTTGTGTAAATTATTCTTCAGCTGCTATTGCTAATAGAAATCTATGCCCAAGGAACTAATTTGTAACTTAATTATCAAACAATGATGACACAAAAATTGACTACTCTAAAGTTGTCTTTGCGGGACATCAGAACCAGTTTGGTCTTTCCTTGTCTAAAAGGGCTGAAAGGGCTGAAGCCCACCCGTCCCACCATGAGGACAAGGAGGACAGAAAAAGAACTGGAAGGGAAAGAGCCACCAACTTGACACAAAGCCTTCAAAAGTTATCACTTTTCCTAATAACATCCCTCACTACTATCACTTTTTTTCCATAGATTTTTTTTCTGTCAACCAACATAACCATTAACCAACCTCCTCCTCATATACTATTTACACTTTCTAAGTTTTTTTAATATTTTATGATGCTTTGTTCTCCACTCTTGTAGCCTAGCCAGATAAGAAACATCACAAGACCCCTTAGGCCATAGCTGACCCTCAATAAAATAAGACTCATGTGAACACCCAAAAGAGCTGCATGCAAGGTCCGGCCCACAGCCCAAAGGTAATTGGAATATCCCAGCCTAAAGAAATGGCAAGCCTGCAACCTTTCCTTTTCTCTCTCTTCCCTCCACTGGTCCCCTTTCAAAAATCCCAACCTCCCCTTATAAATCTCCACTCCATTCCCCCCTTCCTCCAAAGAAGTGAAAGGAGTCCCCAAACCATGGCCCAACAGCAGCAAGAGAAGTGGGTGACCTTCGACGAAGAAGAGGAGGCCCTTTCACTCTCCGACTTCCCGGTGATCGCCGACAGAGCTAAAGATGAGGAGAAGAAGAGCGAGTCCTCTCCCGACCACGTCGACGACTTCGAGTTCCGGGTATCGGTCGGAGGTGGACTTCTTTCCAAGGCGGCGGCGGAGACCGACATGTGTGCTGCCGATGAAGTCTTCTTCCAAGGCCAAATCCTGCCACTGAGACCCTCCATTAGCTCCGATAGCAGCCTCTTCAGCAATAGCCGGTGCGCGTCGAGATCGGAATCCATGGATCGATACCCCTCGGCTATTTCCAGCCTAGGATTTGAAAGCAGCCGGAGCAACAGCAGCAGCAGCAGTGTAAGCAGAAGCCACTCATCCAACAGCCACTCCAGCATCAGCTGTGATCCACCCCGGCTATCGGCATCCAATAACTTCTACACCCATCCGAGCCCAACGCCGCAAGTTCGGATCGTCAGGAGGAATGCAGGCCGGAGGAGCATCAGCTCATCAGCACCTGGGTGGGGGATCCTTCGGTTGGGCGTGGTGAAGACTCCCGAGATCGAACTGTACGACTTGCGTTCTCGGAGATCCAGCAACGGCGGCATGAACAGCAACCCAAGAAGAGCAATGGCGACGCCGGGAATCGGAAGAAGTTGTCGGAAGGCAAGGATGGCAGTATCAGTAATAGTGCATGTACTCATGATGCGGGTAACAAAGTAAAGGTGAGGATAAAGTAGATCAAAGAAGGTGCAGTGGTTTATGGGACGCGGGTTAGGTGCAAGTGCTCGCCGGATTCGGTGGGATAGTTCTTCCAAGGTGGTGATTGCAAAGAAGAAAAGGAGGAGGGGAGGGTTGAAAGGGTGAAGCATGTGTCGTAGTAGGATTTTGAATGGTTGGAGGAGCTTTCTGTAACAAAGGCCACAGGGAGTTAAGTGGTAGGAGGAGGGGGTGAGGGAGGTGGGGTGGAAAGAGGATGGGTTGACTTGGTCCATCATTTAAGTTCAGAGTTCTTTCTTTAGTTCTGTGATGGTTTCTTCTTTCTAGGGGTTTTAGATGGGGGGGGGTATGCTCTACTTTATGGAGCTTTTGTCTTTTGATTTAATCTTTTCTTTTCCTGCTCTCTGACATGTTTCTTGTGGGGAGATGGTATGGTGGGTTGGAGGTCATGATAAAGGCAGGACCTTTGCAAGGCGCACTGATGGTGGTGGTGGTGGTGGTGGTGGGGGAAATGGCAATGTACAATTTGGATGGTTGAGGTACATAAGTTTAATGGTTCTTTCTCCAATGTTCATGAGTTCATATACAGTTGGTTTCTTTACCTTAATGTTCTTTTAAATGTATATTTTGTATTTTTTTTTTTTTCAGTTGTCAATTAGGTAATCAGTAATGAGGAAATTGGAATTGCTGCTATGGCATGGATAGATATCACAGTATTTTTTTAAAAAAGAAAATTTTGACCTTAATTTAGTTGAGATCTTGTCTCCTTTTTCCTTCTTTTGCTTTAATGCCATTTCAATCACAACTTGCCTTCTTTCCTTCTTCACATGCGAGGGAAAAAGGGAAGATGAAAGACGGTGTCCAAATCCATGGAGGAAGAGGAGAATATAGATGTAGTTACGGAAAGGGCAAAAAGCAAAAAGAAAGAAAAAGGCAGATCTACTGTAATTTGACATTTCCAATTACAGATTTTTTTTCATTTTTCTATATCCAAATAAAGAATTTAAATAAAAAGGTTTTGCATAAAAATATATCTTTTTTACATTTACATATTTCTTCTCTCTTTTTTTCAGATTTGCTATCAACTTTAAATTTTGACAAATTATCTTGACCCTTTCCACATTGGTCGCATACGATTCTATATTGGATTAGCGTTAGTGATCACGCATATGATTTATCTACGAAGCACAAATCTCTTATAGTGCATGCGCAGCATTGTAGGATGCAATGCATTTGTGGATGACATCCATTCTAAAATTATGTACAGCATGGTCATGCGATGCACGCTGCATACGATCGTCCATCGTATAATGTACAGCATCCATGAATGTACCACATCATATGATATAGTATGCCAATCATGGAGGATCGGTCCTTTTATTTACGAGGGCAAGGAGAAAGAAAGGCATCCTGCTCTCAACCCCACCACCTCTCTCTCTAAAACACCAGAACATTTATCTCTTTCCGAGTCTCCCTCTTTCCCAATCTATGCACAAGATCACCCTTGACTGCAAGCTTTTGGCTTCTCCTAGACTCAGTGATGAAGACCAAAGCAAGCATGTTCAGTTCGAGATGAACCTTAACCAAGCCATGTCCAGTTCTCTAATTAACCTCATCTACTATGAGAGAGGAGAATAGCAAGCTCTCATGCGATAATGGACATGGCGATCCATGTGGCTTTGTAGAGCCATATTGGATCATGGCGGATAATAATATGCAATATAGACAACAAAATCCTACCCCTTGTGTAAAAGAGAATTAGCCAGCTGAATGAAGGGATGAGCCATGCATGGATGAAGCTCCAAATGTTTGCATGCATCCTTGTCAACCGTAGAAGAAGATATATCTAAAACCAACGCTGCAAAGTGAGAACAAGATGCAAAAATTGTATACAAAATGGACACAAACGAAGGCCGTGCAAGTTACATCGTGCATGATGCCTCCATGGGAGAAAGCTCATAACTAAATTTATCTTTTATTCCCAGACAAGGACTACTACGTGTTCTCAGAATTAAATTCTGATCTTGTTTTGTTTAAGTTTAGCATTTTGTTGCAATCTTGTGTAGCTTTGAAATACTCGTCATATTTGTCCTTCATTTGTACTTTATTAATAATATTCTCTTTGAACCTTTATAAATGAAAATTATATGAACTTCGAGGTATGCATGGCCATCTCTCTTGTGCGTACTTAATTTGTAGTCTCTGGTGGGTTGGCAACCAGACAAGTTCACGCGAACATTTACAGAAGAAGGCTTTCACAAGTATTAATCAAGGAATGCACCAGTGTTGAACCTGGAGGGGAACAAAACCCTCTATTGCGTGCACAAAAAATTTCTATAGAGCGGATTTCCTTATTTACACGTCCCTATAACATGCATCTTAACGGTAAACTCAAAAATCATATTGATACAGCACTCTTTTATAAATGATAAATCCATCCATCTCATAACTTTAAAAATAAAAATAAAAATTGCAATACATGCGTAAAGAGGTGAGGCCATCCATCCATCTACATCTTCTCCCTTCCTTATCAACCTCTCTCTCCATTCATTCATGAAGCTTTTTTCATCCTCCCCAAGATGTATATTAGGTTGCCAGATAATAATTTATTAGGTGTATATCATTTGACTGTGAATTGTGTATTGATGAACATCAAATTCTACAAACAGGCAAAATATGTATTGGATCATTGAATAACTAATATACAAGGCATGTCTTGCATGACCATATATTTTATATAGTGAATATCATATTCTAGAAACTATATATTGATTTACCTAAAATATATATTAGGTTGCTGCTAGATTTGCATCAAAGAAGATTAAAATATATATCGACAAACCGTTAAACATGCATTAACCTCTAACTCCATATCATATAACTTCAAGTTCTATATTTATAAAGAAATACAAAACTTTTGCAATCTTCAAAATAACCCTGTCATTTCTGTTAGAATCAAATACCTCAGAGACGAATAGAAGAGAAAAGTCTCGTGGATAGATAGAGAGAGACTTGATGAGAAAGAAAGAGAATGCGAGTAGACAAGCAACCTCACCTATTCACACACATATTGTGATTTTTTAAAATTTTAAAATACAAGATGAATGGAATCTGTTAGTAAGCGAAGTCATGTGCCAATGTAACTCTTGGATTTTCATATTCAGAAGCACGCTATATGAGATGTGATAAAAAAAAAGCCTGCTTCATATAATTTTCTCCGGTATGTGCACCAGAGGATTTTTATTCATACATAAAACCCGTTGATGTTCCTCTTCAAATAAATTCTAAAAACAAGTTGACTACAATATTATGGATATAATTTCCATTGAGCTCTTTAATTTCTCCTCTCACATTTTTAATTTTGCCATATCAATTTCTCAACTTGTTCTTCTACATTTTTTTTTTTGATAACCAAATGCTTGAAGATGTGGGGATGTTAGAATACTTCAAAATTTATAACCTTAAGCGATAAGTTTCTATTGAGAGAAAATTAACTCCATCCTCTATATCTCTCTCTCTATCTCTCTCTCACTCTCTCTTCCCTCTATGCACTTTCCACCATGGGTCAATATAGCTTCTTCCTTGAAGCTACTCATAGCTGCTTCTTTACCACAATCCCAACTCCTGAAGCCTCCTTCCCCTTGAACAACTCAGTTTTACTATTTATTTTGCAGAATCTTTGTATCTTTGCGAGTAACTTTAAAAGTATAGACAAGCTTATAGGCTTGAGTTCTAATACCATTACGAAGAAAAGAGATCTAACATTAATATATATGTATATATATATATATATATATGTACATATATATGTATATATATATATATCTATGTATGTATGTATGTATATATATATATGTATATATATATATATATATGTATGTATGCGTGTGTGTGTGTGTGTCTATATGTGTGTGTGTGTCT
>KE504694.1:1333186-1351931 GCA_000441515.1 Elaeis oleifera | reverse complement strand
TATATATATATATATATATATATATATATATATATATAATAGTCACGGGAGTTGTTAGCCTTCTAATTTTATTTCCATTTTGAACCAATTGTCCGCGTATGGCCCGGGCACGCGAGTGACAGCCCCATCACCTCGTAAGAAGCGACAACTGCAGCTCTCTAGCTTATAATATGTTTTAAGAAAGATAAAAGAATCAGACATTCTCCTCTATTTGCCATCTATTTTTACAGTAAGTATCATGCCACAACACAAGACGTCAGCAGTCTCCAAGCCATGCGCCCAAAGATGGCCGGATTTAAGGTCTCATTGCCTCGTTCCAAGATAAAGAAGAGGAATGGGAGAGTCATCCAATGGGAGAGGGCACAAACTCTAAGGATCAGCGAGTGCAAGTAAAAGCAAGAGGGGTGATGATTGCATGAGGTTACCTTCAGAAGGTAGAGGTAGCACTGAGCGTGAATCAACTGAAGGAAGGGCATCTTTCCTTCTCTTGGGGAAACACTCGAGTTCTCTAGTGGAATGCCAGGTCTGACCCACTGTGTGTTTGGTTGGAAGTTTTGGAGCCTTGGAGTTTACGCTTGGAAGTATTTGATTTGCTAAAGTCTAGTGGCAGTGGGCTAACAGACAAGGTTTAGATTAGCATGATCGGCTCCAACAAGTGACAAGGAGGACTCATCCATTCGAGACTAGCAGACGAATGGAATTTCGTAGGGGCCAGAGGCCATTAGATAGCACTCTGTTTTGGGTTTACATTATTCAAGTTTTGTTTAGTGGTTTACATCAGATGTTGCTGGAATAGTTGATGTAAGTATTATGTGCACTAAGAAAACCAATCAAAGTTAGGGAGTTCGCATTTGGAAATTTTGATGAAGCAGACAAGGGAATGGAAAGTCTCTCTGCACTTTTGTGTCATCTGGCCCTACATTGTTCTTAATTTGTAGGATAAAGGCGGGTTGCAACACTGTTTTAGGGGAAACAAACAGTTTACTTGAATAGAGATATTTTCCATAATTTGTCGAACTATTTAAATATACAAACTCTTGAAAGCTGCATTTTAAAATCTCACAGTGATTAGCTATGATAATATCTGTGAATTTCTAAAGGAAATCAACAACAACCCCTACCATGTCTGCAGCCAGTAGTGTCGTTGCAATTGTTGGAAGTATCTACAACACAAGAAAGCAGGCTTATTTACCAGGTTTCAGATATTTAGGATGAGAATAAATGTAAATTCAAGAAAGCATTTAGTGAGCGTAAGCCCCACTTTACCATCTCTCCAACCCAACAGTATTGTTGGCTTAATGAATGATCAAGTTCGCATTACCTAACTCGAGAGATATCAGAGAGATGGGATGGCAGTAGACCAATTGAATTGGAATCTTTCAACTAATTTTGTTCTAAAACAATTTAAACAATTCATACAAAAAAAAAAAAATTGAACAACATATCATATTTTAGACACACCACAATAACAAGTAGATCCAGTACAAGTTGCGCCCCTGTTAATCTATCACTACACATGACATCACAAGAACAAAATCGGTTTTGTGGGCATCTCTAGCATTGGGCATGTAACTTGCAAGGATACATTATGAGAAGAAATGATTGAGGGTCCATCATTGGTGTGTATGTGTAGCACCATAATCAAAAGATTATATACTTGCCCGACAATAGGGGCAATCCCCACAAGCCCGCACCCATGGCTCCAAGCAAGTGAAATGGAACCTATGACCACAACAGAGCTGAATCAGCTCATCCCCTCCAAGAACTTCTCCAGGCATATTGAACACTCAGGCAATTTTCCACCTTTCTCTGCATATTTGAAACCTCTAGCTGCAGACTGCAGATAGCCTCCCAGCTGAGTCCAGGAGGCTTTTCTTGCAAACATTTTGCAGAGAATATACATCTTCTGCATCATGGGTGAGGTCTCTATATGGTACGCCTGATTCAAACCACTCTCCTGGAGTCTCAGATTCCCAGTCTGCAGAGTTGCTGATGATGAAGTCATTGCTGACCGCAAGTTCACCTGATGAGATACCTGAACCTGTGGTTGTCAACCTGCGCAGAGATAAAGAAATGCTATAAACAAGTGTTATTGAACTATAACCTAAATTGTCCATATAAATGGAATGCGTATGAATGACTCTGGCAAACAAATGCTAGCAGAGTATCATGTGTCGGAGAACCAAATAGAATATGGGCTGACCTGCTTCCTGTAAGAGAAATTCCTCTAAGTCGCTCTAGAAGCCTTGCCTGTGCCTGTATTACAGTACCAGGAAGTCGATCATTTCTAAGAAATCTCATCCCTTCAGCTCTGCTGCTGGCAGTTCCACCATAATTATTGTTGGGTGTCCCAGATATCATGGCAGCATCATTATCTAACCAAACTGATTCATGTTCCTGAGTATGCCAGAAATCAAACTAAGTTGTCATTTCAACAGAATATCTCAATAATTCTGATCTAATCAAAGAAACTTGTCTGCCATTTCATAAGAACTTCAACAATGTATTATTTGTTGGAAAGTCTAAGTTACTGTAGCTTGTATTCTGAAAATAAAAGTGCCTTAACCAACAAGAGAGTTGATATTTATTTGATTATTAAAGAGGGATATGGGTTCTTGTGCAGTCAGGGGAGACTATGGATATTGTTGATTTTTGATTATTGGCATGCTTAATACAGGAAGAGACTCAACTACCCTGGAGAGGTTTTCTTTTCTTTTCATTTTTGGAAGAAGACCAGGAAAGTCTTTTCAGCTTCTCTGACGTCCATACAAATTTTGGTTGGAAACCTTTCAGTTGGATTACACTGCCTCTGGCTTCAGGAAGAGGTTGACCATTTGGATAAACTTGGCACTGCTGTGACAAACTTAAGACAGACTTAAGCACTATGACCCAATATCTTCTTTGCTACATTTAAGCCATCAAATGTCATATCAACATAATCTAGAAGCTCAGGGACAGACTGTACTAGGGCAGAAAGAAGGAACCTTGTATTGTATCCAAGGATTCATGTCCCAACAATACATGTTCTATTCTGGACAGGTGTAAGATACTAGTTCTATCTTGAATCCGGATGTCCCATGGGTGTAAGACACCGGTTCTTTCTTAAAAGATATCCTAACCATTCCAATTAGTACTCATAGGATGGATTAGGATGGTTGCTTCCCGGCACTTGGGATGACTTCACATCCCATGACGCAATATTTCCCTTTTTTTCTTGTTATTCTCGTTCTTAATGCTTCTCAATCTATATCCCTATCCATCCTGCTACTGTAGGCACCTAGGAACAGACTGGGACAAGCCTTGATAACGAGATTTAGACTATCCCTTGTATTTCTGCCTTACAGATGGATTAAGTTCCCTATATCAATGAATACTTCTTTACCAAGATCTTGGACTCTTCCAAGTCTCAATTGAATCATATAAGGTTGTTTCTCAATTACATGAACTTAAGTGCCATAACTAGTCAGATAGGATAGTTTATCAATCAAATAGTACGTGTCTCTATTTCCCAAAGTAACTTTCTCTTGGAATTGGGCACAATCACATGGTGCTCATTCAAGCTGAGGGTTGGTTGTAAACTCAAATATTGGCTAAGTTAATCATTATGGATGTTAGGACTTGGCAAATGTTCCAAATTTGCAGCACATTCACAGTATTATAATGAGAAGCTGATTGGAACATCTGCATCTATGAACTGGAATACTATTGCTAAATTTAGTTCTCAGCATATCAGCAGAAGCTCCTGTCTATCTAAGTTAGGAATGGACAATCAATATTAAAAGCCTTTCTTCATCATTCAACCATAAGCTGGAATTGCTCGATACTTTTATTAACCTCCCTTATAAATGAATCAAGAACAATGGCATCTGATGATTGAAAGAGTAGACAAAAAGATTAATGGAACCTGGAACTCTCTTCAGAAGGCAGACCATACTTGTTAACTTTAGATCCTGTTCCTGTATATATGTATCTTTATCATGTTTCTTTCCTTCTGCCTCCATCAGTCACTAATACAGTAAAGTAGAAGAAGCTTCTTATGTGATAAGGGAACAATGAAGGAGCTACCATCTAGTGCCATGGAAAAGCATTTGCAAAAGCCTCAGGCAGGGAAGCCTGAGGTTCAACATGTCAGAAACAAGTAATTTGCTCTTTCAGATAATAGCACAGAAAACTTGATGAGGGAAATAATGCATTGTGGAAAATGCTTGAACTTTGCAACAACAGATATCAGCAGACAAAGGTACTATAGAATATCAGTATTAAAAGATGGCATTTGCATGCATGGCTAGCTGGAGGATAAACAAGGAGGTCATTTCTACATTGGATGATGACTCATTTAGACAATGACAATTTCTAATTTGATACTATAAATGCCCATGAAAGAAATCAAAAATTAATAAGAACTAATAATAGGTGGATGCATAATTGTGGAATTATATATGTCGAATACGAAAGATGTTGTATCAAACAATTTTACAAATTTTTAACTTTAAAATGGGTAGGCATCGCACTGTCCCTGAATACTCAATACAAATTCTAAACATTCTTGCCTCATTTTGGTATCAGCAAAAAAACAAAAACTCTTGCCAAAGCTTTTAATAAAGCACAAGCAATGTGTTCCATTGTTGAATAAGGATAGAATCCATCAAATTGAGAGACTCAATCGGTCAATCCCAATTAGATTAATGGACTGAAAGACTTCACACTGAGATTGAATGACTGCTAGCACAACAGTGGCTGTTGTGAGATCAACCTTAAGAGGATACGGGCAATATCATGGAGCCCACCATTTGATTATTGAAGTTGACCTTTCATCTCATCTAAGATTGATTGAAAAGATAAATGGCCCTCAGAAGAAGTCCGAAGTGTGGGAGCTTTAAGCCAAGAGTTCACCAAGTCTCTCTTTAAGTTCAGAGTAGGAAGCTGGCACTGCTGGAGTCTAGTGTACAGGAGAGTTTTTGCAAGGATACAATCCACCAACAGTGATGAATAGCGCATGAAGTTTGAAAACTGCAAATATGGCAATTTTCATCCTAATGTATCTTAAAAAATTGGGTGTACATGGATTACAAAAAGAGTTTTATTGTATGATAAAAATTTTCACTCAATATAGACATTGAAAATATTCAATCTTTTACAATGTTAATTAATTAATTAATTAGAATGATCATCTGGCATTTGTTATGCATGTGGAGAGCATACGACAATAAATTTTGAAGGGTCAAAATTGTAACTGAAACAGAAACCCTTTTGAAAGTTGAAAGTCATTAAAGATGTCGAAGGAGCTTGCGAATTCCTCTTGTATCCATACTTGTCTGTGCAATATAAAAGCTTAAAACAAATAGCATACGACAATATTGACCTCGACATCCATCCCGAAAAAAGCCTACTAAACAATCTGAAGCATCAGACAAAATGAGTGCATGATCTGTTATTAAACAATCATTGTATGCATAACTAAAGATATACAAACAAATCCAGTTTCCAGTTTCGATTATAAATGAAAATCTTTGACTTCTCGAAGCAATTCTTGGATAATTTGATGGTGAAGACCTCATGGTATCGTCAATTGGAAGAATTGAACACAACATGTACAAAAATTGTTCCAAATTTATCCCTCAAAATTTACCTCCATATACGTTACTTACCATTTGGGAGGCGCGGTGGTGGCAGGGATGCCGGGCGGGGAGTCCCGGCGTTGAAGCGGCGCGAAGAATCGCAGCCATCTCCGCGGCGATGGGCCGGTCGCGCTGCCCGTGGCGGCGGCGGGGATGGCGGAGGCTGGTGTCTCGGTCCGATGAGGGGAGAAGCCCGAGCGCTGGCTCCGGCTCCGAGCTCCGGCCCAAGCGAAACCTCCGGTTATAGAACAGCTCCGCAGCGCTCGTCATGAAATAGATCCCAATTCTTTCCTCTTCTTCGTCTCTCTTGTTCTCAGCTGGTTAATATATATTTCATTACAAGAAGAATGGGAGGCGGAGGAGGAGAAGGTAATGAAACGCTTGGGATTTTTTTCCCAGGGAAGTGCGAAGGAAGCTGCAGTCGAAGACTTTTGACGTAGTGCCGAAGCTTCAGCGAAGGGTCTTTTGATGAACTAACTAATACGAACCTTCAACTCAATCTAAACCTAATTTTAAGCTAATCAAATCTGACTTAACCAACCGACCTAATATATAAATAAATAATTCATATTTATATTTTATATAGATTATTTATATATTTATAATTTTAGCTTGTTAAAGTTTCTGATAATGCACAACTGAAATTTATGACTGATTGAGATCTCAATTCAACAAATATCAATCCAAAAATAATTGTCTCAAACATGATCCAACTCAACCCATTAATCTAGCCTAATTAGCTAACCTGATCCAACCTGAAGTAAAAGACAAGATGAGGTTGGATTGAATTAAACATAACCCAACCAAGAGCAACTCGAGTTGAGTTGTTAGGATCGAGTGATATGATATTAGGTTAGGTTAGAGTTTGCTTTCAACCCAATCCAACCACCTAAGCTGCAATCTTAAGTTCAATAATACTTGGAATTAAGCTTGTTCATGTGTAGATGAATTATCCTTGATCTTATAATTCAGGCTTGGAGTTCACTTCAAGCTGAGGTTGATCAAACCTACACTTGAACTGGCTAGGCTTGATTGCGGCCCTTGATAAAGAGATGATCATAAATTCATGGTCCACAGGTTTGGATTAGAATGATGGGTGGCGTGCTCTGAAGAGTGAATTCGTAGCATGTCTACAGTCTCTTTGTTGCTGCTCAAGGCATCCCCTCCTACTCTCTGCAAGGTATATCCATTTCATCGTCAACAGGCACCATATGCACGAAGTTACAACTATTTCAACCCCCACCGCACAAATCAAACAATTAAAGCAAATGGCAATCCAAGGACCTATGCAGAAGAGAACCTACAGAAAACATCTAGACTTGGTAAACAAGACACAAATATCACACGTATTTAAATGAAACAAAAGCCCAGTAAGATGTTTCTGACATGAATTACATGCCGAGCAAAAACTTGTTTACCTCTTCAGCACGAAACCATCAGTTTCATACCAAGAGTCATTGAACATATCGACAATTAGGCCGGTTGACAGTTTTGTTGAAACAAATAGCATGCTTAGAAGAAACAAAGCATACAATAAACTTTGCTGGTGAAAAATTTGGTTCTATTCTATTCTATTGGCTGGAAATAATGAGTACTAACAAGCTGTCCTGTCAGAAAATACAAGATGGAAGGCAAGAAATCAAACTAATTCTCATGGTAGTTGATAATGCACTTCCTTTGTGTAATGGTACATTCATCAACGATCAATGTCAAGTTTAAAAATTGAAATGTTTTTCAACAGGCTCTGGTTTCAGTCACCTTAGTGTGAAACCACATCATCCACCCTTATGTGGTGACTTCCAATGTCCGAGTTACAGACAGAGTGCACTTTCTGGGATCTGATAACATGTAAAGAAGGTAGCATTCTCACAACAACATTAAAATACAATCAACTGGATCAACAGCTTCAAAGGAGGTAGCAGCATGCCATCAGATTAAGCAAATTAAACAGTGCCTATCTGACAAATGTGCCCTCTGAACTGGGATAATCAAACTCCAACTTGCCTTCCCCAATACCATGTTCTTTGGATAGCCTATTGTTGCATCACTCCTGGAAGTAGCTAAATAGCAGGGAACCATGGGAAAAAGCAAACCTCGAAATGCATGTCAAGATCCCAAATCTTCAGGAAGGTACAGAACACTATGTTCAATCTGGTATCTTTCTTGCCTTTTAGCAAAGACCACACCAACAGCTTGACTGTCTCAAACAAGTGCTTTTCCCGCATCAGGCGTCATTCATCCATTGACATGTTACTGGAGAGCCACTACAGTTCTTTGAAACATGCTGCTGGCCGTCTCACAAGCATTTCTCCATTGGAAGCTCACGTAGCCAGTTGCTCCTGCACATCAATTCAAGTCTCAAACCAACAGTTCCTAACAAATGCACTACTAACCATTAGGCTGCCAAAGTAAATAGATAACACCCTCTCTTGCATAGCAGTATTTAAGCATTTTAAAAAATATCAAACAATGAAATTAAGATACATGAATGCACTTGTAATGTGAAATTCAATGCACATGCATGCCTTCAAGATTACCTGCTGCAACAGATGTACTCGTGCTTTTTCTTCTATCTTTTAAATAATAATGCTTCATCTAATGCAAGTCTGTATGAACTGTTAGAATGCCAACCATTTTGTCTGTGAGATATCTCCCACATGCATAAAACAGACTTTAGAAGGCAGGTGGATGAAGAAATCGGAACCCCACAATCCCAGGACTTTCAAGATACAAGAAATTATTATTGCAAATAAGTTGTCACCTGAATCGGTATGGGCAGCTAACAGCCCCAATCACTCTACTTTATCTTTTCATTAACCTTTGCCATACAGTAACATCCGCCCATCTGAAAGATCTCATGCGGACATGAGGTTGGGCCCTGTTAGGACCCTTAACCACAATAACCATGGGATAACTTCAAGTGAAATGTTGAAACGAGTAGGCCAAAGGATATAGATGTGGAAGGGATTAGTTGAGCCTTGAGACCACTGATCTCAAAAGCCTAATAGAGATCAGTCTTTTAGACAGATTCTGATACCTCAGAAGTTTCAAGATATTGACTTAATAGCCTTTCTGATCATACCATTTGTCCCTACCTTAGCCCTCTCTTCTCAACCAGCTCCATCTCAGATGGAGAATAGACATGGATTCAACAGCGTAGAATCCAAAGAACCAAATGAGTATTGGTGAATACCATACCGAAAAGTACTACCATGCCAAGGCCTCACAATCAAGATATGCATGTCTTCCATGCTTGAGGCTGCTTCTCAATATATTCAGGTAATATTGCTCCAAATTGCAATTAACAGACCAAAAACAATATACATCAATACAACCGATCATACTAGATCCAAACCTCATGAATTTGTAACTTGTGTGAAATATGATCTTCAAAGTTATTATGTAGTACTAAATGTGTTTTCTAGAGCTATTAAAGTTTGGTGTGTGTGGTTTAACTGATATTCATTAGTAAAATATGGTTTACAATATTTATTTTTTATTAGATTCAAACAACTTATTAAGAATTGAGAACATTTTCATCACTATAAAACTAACAATGACAGTTTAGCTATGGAGGAAATATAGCTTCCTATCATATCCATGTCAATGTTTGTTAACAAACCTGTGCAACTTTTCTTGCCACATGCAAGGTAGTCACTGGACAAGGCAAGACACCAAGATTAAGTTCATGACAAATATTAAAATTCTTGACAGGTAATAAATACTCAATTTAAATTTTAATATTGCAAACAACCATCCTATGTATGACAATTAATGTCCAGAAAATGAAGGGAAAGAATATAGCATGGGGACATTATATAGGGCATGCAGTTATAGAAAAACCGACCAACCCAATCAATTAATCACATACAATTTCCCTGAGTTGCCAGATATCATTGAGAAGATTGCTCATCCATTTGCAGAGTATACATGCAGTGGACATGGATACAAGTTACAGAACAACATGTAAGTACCTTATCAGCTGTTAAGGTAGCAAAATTGTCTCCACACCCATACACCAATGAAAATTTTTACTAGCTCCTTTAAGTAGCACAAAATGCAAATATTGCTGCATGAATGAGTTAAATGGTAAGGCTTTTGTCCAAAGCATAAATTCTATCATTTGGAATAAAGAAATTCAAGAAACCAATATCATAGAAAGGTTAGCATTATTAATAAAATTGTTGCCATTTATTTGACATGATGCCCATTCTTGGCTTGTACAATTGACTGACAGACGATATGGAAAATAAAAGATGTCTCAATAGCGACACAACTCGCTAACTCTGCAATGCTAATCTTCAAGATAATGTTATCAATGTCATACAGATATACAACATTTTTCAACATATGGTATTTTGTTTAATTTCATATCAATGAATATAGAGTGTCACATGTGGTATTTTGCTGAATAAACATATACCGAATAAGACCATGGGCATTTCCTGACAAGCTAATAAACAGATCTGACATAATTTTACTATTAACAAAGGTTCAAGCAAATATCCTAGCAAATTTCAAGGTGTGTTTCCTTTATTCAATTCTTGAAATTAATGTGCTCATTGAAATCATCTATTGGTATCCCTGTCCTCAAAGCATCTATAGTAGAAAGTTTCAGATTCCAAAATCAAAAGTGGCATTCCCACCATATTTATCCCAATAAAACAAAAAGCTCAATTATAGTTGAAATAGATATAATTATGCTCCAGCCATATTTCAGCTTGTTTTGGACACAATTGAAAACATATACCCTTAAGCATGTAACTTGGATTTCATTCAAAATGTATTTAAAAAAAAATAATAATTACATATACAACCTACTATAGCTTGGTACTCTTGCAACTAATGACTTTAAATATTTAAACAGTTAGAAAGGAAGCATTATTTTGATGTGTCAAGCTTTTTAATTCCTTTACCAGCATTAATAGTTTTCATTATGATGTCATCAGTACTTTCACTATTTGTTGTTCCAAAGTTCTAAAGTATCGTGCATTTTAATTAAATTTATTGATGTTACTTTATAAATCATTGATTACCACTTCAGAGTAAAACAGAAAAGTAAAGAATAAAAAATTGTTAAGCCTACTGTTCTGTTAACTTTTATACTTAGCAACTTTTCCTAATTTCTTCCTTTCTCTTTCCCATTCATTGACATATTTTGAATGAAAGCTGGATCAATGATTCTTTTAACCAATACTTGGAACCTCAATCAGATTTCATTGCACTGGGGGGGAAATTGAAAAGCTTCCCATGAAAATAATATCTTGCATTTAAGGAATCAGTTGGAATTTAAGAATGTTTCTAAACCTAAATCCTAATTGGGTTTTAATTGTAAAGGAATTTGATGGATAGTTGTGATCTTATTAAGCAGTTAAATATGATTAATTGTGTGAATTCTTGCTTTATAATGCATTCGTCACAAATTTGAAACTATGGGTCTCATATGTTTTGGAGCTATAATAGTGTCGCCCTTCTCTGTAGTCCAGTGGTGCTCTTAAATCGA
Source organism: Elaeis oleifera (assembly GCA_000441515.1). Lineage (NCBI taxonomy): Eukaryota > Viridiplantae > Streptophyta > Magnoliopsida > Arecales > Arecaceae > Elaeis > Elaeis oleifera. Next base: position 1,340,810 of record KE504694.1, on the reverse strand, counting down.
CCCTAGACTCTAGAATATAGACTAAATGTTATTTTCCATGTGTTCTTCTTGTCCCAGAAAACTTAGCCTATCTTGCACTGGCTGCAAGGGATTCTGTTTTGTTTTTCAGTTTTTTGTAGTTTCTATATGAATGAACTATGATATTCTACATAATGCATAAACCAAGTTCGTTATGGTTTTGCATTAAAAAAAAGAGAGAGATGTATAATTGCAACAAACAACTCATATGGAATTGTGTTGTCAGGCTCTGAAGACATAAGGATGCTCTCTGAATAGTTGTAACTTTTCAAATTCACTATATATCTGTGATTTACCTACAATAACCCTTGGTTTCTCTGTATATATACTATAAATGGATCTACTTTCAGATCTTGAAAAGTTCTGATTGCTTATGGCTCCAACTACCATTTACAGCAAATATCAGCATCTAACAGAAGATAAAAAATTATTTCTAGCTGCTCGTTATCAATGAGCAAACCAATTTGTTTTATTATTTTCTTTCTCAAATAATGCCCCACTTCCCTCTTGGTCTGATTGTCATGGCCAAATCAAATGTTTCCTTGAAATTAAAAAAACAGACTAAACATGGACATGTTGCCTCTTGATCCCTTTTCTTTTCATTTTTCCACCATATCCTGGCTCCTAAGAGCGATCATGCTCAGTGTGTAGGATAGATTATTCGTAAGGAATGGGCGATTGAAGAGGATGTTATATAAAAAACAAAGCAGGCTGAATAAAATGGAAAAGAGCAGCTGGGATATGGCCATAGAATGCCTACCAAATTGAAGGAAAAAATTTATAAGACAGCCATACGACCAGCTATGTTTATAATACAGAATGCTAGGCAATTAGAAAGCAATATCTGCACAAGATGAGTGTGGTTGAAATGAGAATGTTGAGATGGATATGTGGATAATGCAAGAAAAGATAAATAAAAAATGACGTCATTTGTAAAAAGGTAGAGGAGACACCAATTAAGGACAAATTGAGAGAATGATAACTTAGATGGGATGTATGATGTAGGTTCAAGAGCGCACCAGTACAAAGGAGTGACTTCATTTATGTAGAAGGAAAGATGGATAGAGGTGGACTGAAAATCACATGAGATCAAACAAGAAAAGACTTGATATCTTTGCATCTTTCAGAAAGTATGGTCCTAAATAGAGTGGAATAGAGGAAAAAGATTCATACAGCCAACCCTAACGACCCTATAGAACACTAATCCATATCATTTTAATTCATAACCAGTACTGGAAAGGCAGCCCCTAACAAGGCAAATAGGCAAGATTCACCATCTTGGCAAAGAGTGCTCATATGCTTAATTATATTTTTTAATGTATGTTAATTCAAACTCAACATATCAGTTGTATGAAAAACATAGACCTAAACTAACTAAATATAAATACTTCACAGCACAAGAACCAAGTTGTGTACTATATGATAGACATAAATTTTGTATAATAAACACATATCATTTCTACTAATGGGGTGTAGACATACTTATAATTTATTTAATAACAAAATCCACACATGCAACAAATGTGAATATGTAACTTTTCTTTCATATATTAGTACTCCATACATAATTCACACCTTTGATATATATACATATATAAACACACACACACACACCCCATTTACAAGTTGCAATAATGTGATTCATGTATGCACGTGTCCCACAAAATGGAATGTCTGATTCATTTAAAAGTTGCATGTAGAACCGACCCCAGACTGACTGTAGAAGTTGACAAAGTAAGACCAGCAGGGTCCAATGTAGATCACAGATAACCCAAATGAATATTATATTACGAGTATAAGCATCATGTTTGCATATTAAATATGATAGTATTAAGATATTCAACAACTCAACATCATGAGTGTTATATCCTTTGTTCATTTCTCATCAAATGTTTAACATGTAACAGATTTATTTTATATATACTCATGTCGCCCTTCATACAAATGAATGGTAGAAGGAACGGTTACTAGTTATGGATATGGCCTTTTTCATAACAAATTCACTTGCTATATCTTATGCTTTCGTGGTTCTGAACTTACAAGTTGCAAGGTTTCTACCACCTATTGAATATCTTCTTCTTTATTTTATTTTCCATTTTTATTAGTATCCCTTTTTATCTTATCCTCCTCCTCCTTTTCCTTTTCTCCTTAACATTCCTCTTCTCTTTCCGTCTTTACTTCTTCCCAAGCCACAATGCATCCACTAGGATTGAGAAGGAGCATCTTGCCTCAAGCTCAGCTCCATAATGATTTATTTCATCTCTGCTCAGCAAAAAATGGAGGAAGCCTTAACATTTTTTAAAGCCTAGGTCACAAATAAGACAAGCTTGAACACCTTGGACTTCCAAAAATCAATAGCAGCTAGCTTAACTAAATGAAAAGCTCATACAAGATCAGTTCACATCACAAATGAACCAAGCTTAAGTGACAATATTCAAGCTTGACTCAAGTTCAGCTTGAACTCAATTATCCTTTTCTATATAACAAGCCAACTAAGCAACTACCATAGAGCTCAGCTCAGCTTGTTTGCACCAAAGGTATTCAGGAACCAAACTGTCTAAAACCACTTGCCCCCTAGCCACAATCCAAATTTCATCCATAGAATATAGTTGTTTGAGAAGCAATGGAATAAGCTCATTGATATGTGTTTTCGTTATCCGTGAAACAACTTGAAGGGGATTGAGTTTCTTTCGCATGTTTTTGTTTTCAAAATTCTGTTTTGCTTTAAAAAAATGATTTGCTTTTACAATTAAAAATGACTAAAGAAACAAAGTTTTATATCCACTTTCTTTTTTTCTCTCTTTTTCTGAACATATTGCCATTGTTTGAAATCTGACCTAGGTCCAGAAATATTTGACATAATAAAGAGCACAAAATATACAAGATGTTCTCAAACAATCAAAATCACTTGTTTCACCTTATAAAGTTGAAAAGGTAATCAGAGCCACCAACAACATAATCCCACCAATGATAAAAAAGAATTTAAAGAAACTAACCAATCAATAAGACAGCAAGAATTGCCCAAAGAATAATCTGAATAGGCCGACCATACTGAATTTGATACTGCGACCTTTGAAGTTGTCTTTGAAGAGCTCCAACCCACCCATCGAGCTGCTTATCACATTTCTCCTCTTCACAATTGCTAAGGCAACTTTTACTTCTCTCATAGCAACCATTAAATTCCTTGAATAATAGACAAGGAAATAAGAACTATAACGAATGGACAAAAGACATTTAAGACAAGCAGAAATTCTAACCTGATGATTTGTAAGGGATTGAGTATGTTGCATCATGTTGGTGCCTTCCTTTCCACTTCCTGAACCCATTTTTGTACCATTTGATTCTAGATGTTGATTCTAAAGCACCAGTTAACACAGAGAAGGTAAGTATCCTTGGAGGGGGCACATTAGGTCGATCATCAGATGATCTCTCAGATGTATCCTCGCCCTCACTGGGAACCGAAATCTTCCATGCCCCGATATCAGCACTGGCACTTGCTGCCCTCCGAGGCCCGGGCACCCTCTCCTCCCTCGTTTCCCATGAATACGATTCATTTGAGTTGCAAGAATTCTTTGAGCTGCCAACAGAAGCCTCTCCATTCATTTCATCATACCGTTCCTATTATCAAGGTCACCAACAGATGGAATCATCAATGACTCCTCTCTTTCTAAGACAGGGCAGGATAGGAATCGAGCGAGCTCGTCTCGTTCTCGCTCATCCAATCGGACCCAGGTCAGGGCAGCCTCGCCCGCCTCGATATTAGATTCCTTCAAAGCATTCTCCATCACTGATATCCGATTTCCAATTGCAGCCAGGAATTGGCTGTGCCGAGCTCTTGTATCTTCACCCGCCAACAGGCATCATCATTCGACCTGACCGCCCGCTCCAATTCCTCGAGCTGAGAGTTGAAGTAAGATCAAAGTTCGATTTTGGAACAATTCCATCCACGAAAAATACCCAGAAACCGATTAAAAGAGGGATTTTTGAAGAGAAAATGGGATCAAAATCCCATTTTGAACGACCCTTTCCATAAAATCCCTAGAAACGAATCAAAATCAGAGATTTTGGGAGAAAACAACGGGAACCAAAAGTCACCTGCCACTTTGCGGTGCCGAGGGCTGTGTGAAGCTCTCTGTGGAGCTCGACGGAGGCGCATTCGCTTCTTCCTGGGAGCTTCGACGTCTGTTTCCTCTCTTGGATCCACTGCCTATAAATCGATTCCAACCTACAAAGCGGAGAAGCAACAAAAACGCTAGAATCCTCCAAAATCTAAAAGAGTATACGAACGAGAAGAGGAACGAAAAAACCCTCAATGATCCCGTACCTATCGGCGGCTTCCTGGACCTCCTCGGCGGCGGAGAAGAAAGGATCTTTCTCCCATCGATCAAAGCTCGTGGCCATCCGAAGAAACCCCCTCGAAATCGAAAGGAAACACGACACAGGTTCGAGATTCCAGAAGAAATGGAAACCAAACCCTAGAATCGGAGTTGGGCGGCGACCCTCTTGCTAATTTAAGAGGGCGAAGGGGGCGACTAGTTTTACGGGATTGTTAATTAGTTGCTCGGATGCGATCAGGGCCGTCGGATTAGATCAGATTCTCCGGCGGCGGGTGTGGCTCGTCGCGGGCGGCGGGGGGACTCTGGAGAAGGGTGGGCGGATTTGGACGGAAATGGTTGAAGCTGCAATGCGGGAAATAATAAATATGAGAATCATAAATATTCGATTAAATGCTCTTAAATAAGTGTAGCCTTCCTTGATATACTCGTGAAAGATGAGAAACTATTCATGTCACACACGGAAACCGTGTCTTAATATAATTACACTGCTTTTTTCTTTCTTCTTTTTTTTTTTTTTTTTCTGGTCAAGGGCCCCTTAGGATTGGATGGGATAGCTGACTTAGTTGTATGGTATAATATGTTGGAAGTAATGATTGTCATATAATAATTATTTTTAAAATAATTATTATAATATTATTATGATCCGCATATAATTTTATTAAAATATTTTTTTCTAAATAACACTAATTACTTTTAAATATTTTTAGCATTAGGATATGCTTGTTGGCCATCATTTTCATTATATATATTGAGAAAAAATTTTATGTTTGAATATAGGGAGATATACCCTCACCCCTATTTTTGAAGTATACTGGTTGATATTTGTATTTGACTGATATATTTTACTTTGAATAATATTATTTATCTTTGAATACTCTAAGAATTGGGATATGCTAGTTGACCACCATTTTGGTTGTACAGGTTGAGAAAAAATTTTATGTTTGAATATAAAAAATAATATTTTATTTTATTTTTGAAATATACTCATTGATATTTGTATTGCTTATTTTATTATCATTAATAAAATTTTAAAAAGTACAATCTTATTTCTAAAATCTTAATCTTTCGTCTCCATTTTCATGCGTATTGTCTTTACAAAATAATAATTATAATAATATAAAATTTTAAAATTTGAAAATACATACCAAACGTCTATTTTGAGCAATCAATCTATCCATAAATAAAGACATAACTAACAACAATATTGTCCGAGCAACTATGCTTATTTTTTTATAAGAGTTGCTAACAAGAGAAAAAATATTTATAATATTTATAATTATTATAATAATTATTATTTATCCTATCATTCCAGAAAACCATTTTATTCCGGTAATAGGATGGTACATAGCATGGACTCGTGTGTCACGAGGACGCAGGTTTACACATTAAGAAGTGGATGGTCAAAAATATCGCCGGTGAAAGGATCCGAAGCCGGCTTCTCAACACCTTCGAAGCTTCTCAGCCAATACGTTTGTCCGAAGGAGGAAGCACCTCGCGGAACATCCTCCATCACCCATTCATGTCCTTTGGGATAATAAATCCCGGTCGTTGGATGTGGGACCCACCACGACGAATCATCCACCCTCCCGCGTCGCTCCTTCCCTGGTTCCTTCCGTTCTCTCCCACGTGCGAGCTCTTGGCTGAGGCTGGTGTGAATTGATCGCCTGTGTTTCACCTCCCTTCAAAATGGAAGAAAATTTTACCAAAAAAAAAAAAGGAAGAAAAGCATGATGTGTTTGGCTGTTGTATGAAGTACAAGCATGCATTAACTTTGTTGCAAAATGAGTGAAGTTGGGGTAGATCCACATCCGGCATAATGGTATGAACCATATCCAAAGTTGAAATCTATGGATCTGACATCAGATCCATATGGAAGAGTTCATCCTGTACAAAAAAAAAGAAAAAAAAAAAAAGTTAATCTGATTCTCACCTGCCAATGCTAGGAAAAAATATTGGCAACTAAACCATCTATCAGAATCTGCCGATACTTTTTAAAAACATCGAAGGAAACAACATGAACAAGCAATGGAAATTTAAACTTAGATGTTATTATGTGTTTTAGATGAACGTCAGTAGGCATCTCTGTTAGATATGATGGTTAATTTCTATCTAGGATGGATATGAATTCATGAAATAAACCTGATTTGATTAGCCATGAATAAAGAAGAATCCAATTTCGGGCCTCTTGGTCCTGATCTAAGATCATCTAATTTATACATCAAGCCAAGGTCTAAAATTTAGATTTGGAGATAGAATGGATTAGGTCTTAGTCAAGCTGGACCTAGGCCTTTGTTAACCCACTTGTGGCTCTATGAATGGGAGACAAGCTTCAATTCCATGCAACACGCATGAACTAGGCTTGCTAGCTTGAGGAGTGCAAAAGAAGTTTAGTTTTCCGTATTATGAGGTATTGTTAAACATTCCATTCTGCATGCCTTCAATCTAGGATTGTGATAGTATATTGATTAAAGTTATGTGAAAAAAACTATACGTTTTTGACATACAGATGATCTATCTTAAGATTGGGTCCTCTATGTAACCTTTTAGTGGACTCGAAGGTCATGCTAGCTGGATTGTTCATGGCATGTATTGATTCTCAAAAATATAGCTAGACTAACTCACGAAATATATATGTAAATAGAAATAGCAATAGATAGGATTTAGATCGGATATTATATTATCCATCTTCAAATTCGAATTTAATACATTATATCTAAATCCTATCCGATATCCGATAGGATAAGAAAAAATTATCCATCTCCTTACCCAATGGATTCGAAGATATCCACGAATAACCCATTTTCACATACCCAATTCATATCCACCCCATATCTATCTCAAATCTAAAAAAATAAACAACCAAATAATTTTATGCATATTATCAACCAAAACAGAATTATCAATTCAATATAGAACATAATTTATAAGTCCAGATTTATACAAATCAAATATAAAAATAAATTATAATTCAACATAAAATATATAAATAATTAAAATAATTTATACATATTATCAATCAAAATAGAATTACCAAAATAAATTATAAATATATATATTCGAATATCGATTCACATATTATCTATATATGTAGGTTTGGATCGGATTCGGATTCGAATTTGGATAGAAAATAGCACTATCCATACCTTACCATATCCATGCTACAGTTTTCAGATTTTATTCAAATTCAAATTTAAATTCGATCAAATTTTATTTTTAAATTAATTAATTTAATAATATAAATCCATCAGATCAGATTGGTTTTATTATCT
>KE504694.1:1302237-1333124 GCA_000441515.1 Elaeis oleifera | reverse complement strand
ATAAATTAATAATATTTTATTTTTATTTTTTACGGGACTAGTAGAAATAATAAGAAAAAAAAACCAACTAATCGTCATGCTTAAAACAAATAATGCCAGAACAATTTCATGTTTTCTTCCCTCCTCCCGAGATAAAAAGCATTATGTGCTTATAGAAAAAGATGTCCGGTTACATGTTTGCCATTTGTCAGAGTATTTGTCTTTTCTACTGAGCATTAAAGGACAATTAATTCCATGTCCTTTACACTTGGATGCAACGTACACCTTTTTTTGGCTAAAAATGCAACGCATACCTTTTGCAGACAGCATCGATGCTAGCAACATCGGTCCACGAAAACCAAATATCTTATAGCGAGCATAACTTTTCCCATCATCATGACTGAAGAGGGATTAAGAAAAAAAAATACTGGAAATATATTGTGGGAATAAAGAATAATGATGACAATCACACTCAACCCGTTGCTGCCCTTTCTCTAGTTTGAAGCTGAGCCAAAAGTTTTGAATGAGCAGTTCCATTAAGAGATGTCTTCATTTGGGATAGATAAACTGAGTGATGGATGGTAGACTTTGAGATTTATATATATGCCAAGCATGGTTTCAGTAAGGTGGCTGAAGTTATAAAACAAAGTGATATAAGACACAAATGTCAAATTTTGTTCTGCAACATAACAACAATACCAACATAGTCCAAAAGCAGCAGCATCTGATGGTGCCATTTATGGTCTAACCCTATATAGTGTTTGTTGAGGTGGAAATAATTATGTCAATATCCTTGCTTATCACAATATTTGATCGTCACTTAAAACCATGAGTAGATTTAGATACAATGCAAATGGACTGTAGAGGACCACAGAACTTTATAGAAACATGGAAACCAACCGAGCAAGAACAAACTCTTTTAAAAAGAATGAGAGAGGAGAAAACAAGAAAGAAATGTTCAACCTCATGGTGCAATCCAAAATAGGGAGCATAACTGCACTAGCTAGTCCAAACACCATGTTCTAAAAAAAAATTGCAGATAAAGATCATAAACTGATTAATTAATCAATTCTAACCTTAAACAAGCTTGGAGGTAATGAAAGACTGTTTTAAAAGGAAAAATTTTTGAAACAATGAGAGTCATTATACCGGATAAGTGCAGTCGGTCTCGCAAGCATCGGTCTACTCATAATGAGAACCAAATGGCACTTGAATTCTCAGGTCTTGAACTCTAGTAGTATTGAGCTGCTTTTGATCAATTGAAAACTCTTTGTTCTAACCCCACCCAAATTTATAGGATTACCTCGAATTCAATTCCTCTTGGGCATACTTTAACTTGTATCCGAGGAAAAGAAACTCCGAATTTTCCAATCAAGGTGGCACTAAATGATTGGTACAAGGTGTTAGATCAGTTTAGTATGCCGACCTCCTCCAATGCTAGCTCTTGACACCAACCTTTTTGTGGTGAGGGAATCAGTTCTCTGAGACTATTGAGTACACTATGTTCTAATTAACGTACAGAACCAGTTCATATCTTTCACAGGGCAGAGCTAAAGGAGCCTCCTTTTCTCCTCCTAAATCTTTGCTCAGATACTTTGAAGCGTTCAATTTTAATGGATTGTTGCCATCATGCAGATTAACTGTAGAGTGGGACTGAGTGAGAATATAATGCGTTATGGAAAGCATTCGACCTTATATTCCATCCACATTATTCCCCATTATATTTTTCAAAGGGGCTTTCACTTTGAGATAAGGGAATGTTTTGGCAGTCTTTGATAACCTGCAAGGAATTTTTCCTATCAAGAGCAAAAGTCTTGGCAAAATGATGCCACTCTTGTCAAATATGCTAATGGCCTTCCTTTTTTTTTCTGACAAGCAATGGCCTTCTTGCTTCGTATTGAAGGTTTGAGAATAATTTAGTTGATGGTTGAGACAATTTTCTCAGTGAGCAAAATGGCCTTGTCATGTTAGTCAAAAAAGAGCATCATTATATTAAGATCCCTTTGACATAATTAGTGCAGTTTAAACTTTGGACAATCACTCATTTAAACTCCTCTCTCTCTCTCTCAAACTACGGTCCTAGAACAAATAAATGGGCAAAGTTAAGAAAGCCTCCTAAAACACTGGACCACCACAATCACCCACATACAAAGTCATTCAATCTACTACACCATTTGCGTCTTGGAAGACATGCTTGACAATTCATGAAGTAAAATTCACTATGATTATTCTTTCAGATTTCATATAGGGAATTCAGCTCAATGATATGTCATGTAATTTATGACATGAATCCTAAAGCAAGTTCATGCAATCTCTTAAAACAAAGAGCTTCGATCCATGTGAACTCAGGTTCGTTTAGAGTTTGGATTTTGGGATTGGAAGGAGGTTGGAATTAATAGGTACTTCCGACCAAGTAATTAAAGAATCCTGACCTTTGTTTGAGATAAGGCAGTGTACTTTCTTAAACTTCTTTTAGACTACTCATTTTACTAAAAGTCATTGGTAAACAGTGGACAGGGGATAATTAATACTTTTTCCTCCTTAACAACATGTGTTATCATGTATTTAATGCCTTTCCCTCTTAACAACATGTGCTACGATGTATTTAATATATCTTAATTAATAAATTATCCCTTGTTCATTGTGAACCAGGTCCAACCCATAATTTCTTCTCATTTCACAGCATTGCCTTGATTTCCATGTGAGCAACCTGGTCCACATTGCACTTCATAATGGATCTGGAGCTACGGTCCACATGACTTGCAGAAGGAGTAGTGGGATGCAGGTAGGGGGGTATGTGGATTGGTTAGACATAGTTTTGATCCAATTTAGACCCAAAACATGCATGAACTTAAGAACCAAGATTTTTCGAACTTAAGAACCAAGATTTTTCAGACTAAGATAGACCTCCAGTCAGGCTATATATATGTGGATCTTACAAAATTAGTCATCAATTAAACAATCATGCAAAATAAGGCCCAATGTGGGCAAAATTGAGTAAAGAAGAAATTACTTATAAATTTCAGTTGTTACTGAAAGGTGATGGGTTGGAATCAGGGGCTAACTGACAATGAGCTGGGGTTTATTTTTGAGGAGAGGTCCTGGATTAATACTAGAAAGTACCATTAAGTCAGCACATTCTCATGTTTTTAGCAAAAAAAACCACCAAAACTCATAAAACTACTGCACAGAGAATTGCTGATCAGAAAAAACTCAATAGACAGTGTTGCAAAAAGTTTAACAGTAATATTTATATTTTAATGCAAAAAAGTTAACATGAAGTAGGATTTTTTTGGAAGCAATTATTTTTGTCTCTATATATGCAAAGTATTTTTAGAGACAAATATTACTTGGCCACCATAAAAGTTGTTGCTAAGATGATATTTTCTCATGGTAAATTTATTATTATTATTGTCGATTATCATTAATAATAATAATAATATTATTATTATTATTATTAAATATGAACTTTAAAACTTATATCATCTAAGCATGTACCGGCTCTCTGAAAGACAAAGTTGGCATTTAATTGGCTCCGAATTATTAATAACCTACCCGTATATGATGCTGGAAAACTATGTTTACACTTTGCCGGAGAAGCTAGTGGTGAAATATAAGAGCACCTTATAAGTATGAGGCAATGAATTCTGCACCACATATCAGGCTATATATATAAGACAAAATGTTCAAGGTGAAATTTTCCTCTTTTTCTTTAGAGAAATAAATTGGGTTCAAAGCTGATACCATAAAAATATGTTTCATTTCCACATATATATATTATAGGGAGATTAGATTCCACTGACAAGCTGAACGGCATCGATCACCTTTTGTCATAATTATTCTTTTATCTAAACCAATGACCATGTGAATTTGGTCTAAAGATCATGCACCACATTTATGCTTCTGGCCGGAAAGAATTTTTATATGCTTCATATGGTGGAGGATTCTCACTTCTTAAATATTTAAATTGGACCCACGAGAACAATAACTAATGAGCTAGCTACAATCAGAAACAACATGCATGCAAACAATTTCAATCACAACAATCTATTCATGGAGGTTATCTTCTATAAAGTGTCTAAATTTATAACATCATGTATATATGTTGTCTTATTGCATATTTGTGCATAGATATATGCAATATTCTTGAACTAACATAGTAAATTTAGCATGTCACGATTTTAAGAGAATCAACAAAATTTATTTTTGGATGACAACAAACAAAGTTCAAAGGATAAAGTGCATGACTGATTGCTCTGTATCTGAACTGCCATGCACCAAGATCCGCACCTTTCTCACCTTCCATCCACATCGGTTTTGCCCAGCGTACGCGCACTTGGCATGCACATGACCCCACGCCCATTGGCATTTGGCACCATATATCTAGCAGCTTGCAATGTCTCTAACACTAATTAATACTCCAGCTCATCGTTCAGCCGGACCACATCACACCTTTGCATGGCTACCTAGTTTCTGGTGCATGGGACTGCACTAAAGTAGCCTCTAAGATGGTCCAGGTTCTCCATAAAGCAAGCTCTCAATCCCCTCAAACAATACGTTCGTGTACAACTCGGTTGCCTGTTTTTGCTGATGTGGCTGGTATCTGTTCTCCTAGAAGCTAGCTTTTCTCTGTTTCGTTTCCTTTAATTTGGGGCCTTCAGAGCACCCTCTTGTAACAAAAAAAAAGGGAGACAATGGGTGGTGGAGGGGACTAGCAATAATACACCCTCTAATACCAGATTCTTCTTTATGTAAAGAAGGCCAGCTCCTACTACTCATGCATGCACGTAGCTTGAGCTTTACTCATTCTTCTCACTTATAGGATTGCCTATAAATAAATAGGTGTTCTACAGTCATTCTTGCAATCTCATTGTTGAGGTCTTGAGAGAAGATGAGAGGGTGCAACATTGTTTTGTGGGTACTTCTTATGCTATGTGTTGGGGTCTTTAGCTATGTAGCTATGGAGGCAAGTGTAGAGAAGGTGTTAGCTCATGAGGATAAGTACTTGGGGAATGGAAACCAACCTTCATATAGAAGCTTGTTGTCAAACGGGGATGTGGTGAAGGTGGCCATGGCTCGGCAGACGGCGCTGGAGTTATGGGTGGTGGGAGTGGATATGGAGAAGGCTATGGTGGAGGAACGGGACATGGTACGGGAGGTGGTGGTGGAGGGGGAGGACATGGCGGTGGCTATGGAGGTGAAGAAGGAGAAGGACTTGGCGCTGGCGGTGGTTATGGTTCCGGAGGAGGTTTTGGTGTTGGAGGTGGTAATGGAGGAGGCGGCGGCTTTGGTGGTGGAGGCGGTGGTGGGTCCGGCTCAGGCTCTAGCTTGGGCCAGGGAGGTGGCTACGGCTCGGGCTTTGGTGGTGGCGGTGGCTATGGAGGAGGCAGTAATGGCGGTGGATATGGCTCCGGTGGTGGAGGTGGTGGTGGAGGTGGCTCTGGAGGTGGCGACTTAGGTGGTGGGAGTGGCCATGGCTCAGGATTTGGTGGGGGTGAAGGAGTTGGGATTGGAGGTGGGCAAGGAGGTGGTGGAGGCTCGGGCTATGGTTCGGGAGGTGGTGGTGGAAGTAGAGCTCCTCACGGAGGTCCTGCTTCAATTACCGCTTAGCAAGACCCAGTAGAGACATATCTTGAGAATTAGAACAAGGGTTATTGTATCCGAGAGGTTCTATTTGTGTTATTGCAAGAATGTTATTTTCCTCCTGTTCGTGGTAACGAATATTGTTAAGTTTGTCTACGTACGTTTGCGTGCAAGTAATAAATCAGATGTTTATGAAATTTCCCCGAGCATGAAGTCACATAAACACCAAGGACATGTATGGCTGGTAGTTGTATCTTGAACATAAGCCTATTCTTTTATGGGTTCGGATTGTATCTTTCCCGTAAAAGAATGATTTATCTTCTTTCACGCTGTAAATCATTAGATATGATGAGAGAAGGAAATTAAACTGTTTGAGATATATACAATTATTGATCCAACTGTTGATATGATGAAAGAAGATTGATCATTCTTTTGTGCGAAAGATACAATCTGAACCTACTTGTATTGATATTTCTGAGTGCATGCATGACTGGGGCCAAAATTATGAGTATGGTGATGATGTAATCTATCAATAATGCTACTTGCAATGGACTATAGTGATATCCAAGGACATTTATTTTCGGAAATGATATTCAAAGGATGTGACATCTATCTTGTTGTTTATGACCTGATAGATCTTCATTGGTGCCAAGCAAGGAATAATAGAAAATTAAAGAACAAGACTTTCTTGCATATCTATCAAATTTCAAACATCAAACTACAGATCCTAAAGAAAATTGAGTCAACTGGTACTTTAATTGTTTTCTATGGAATAACTGAAGACATGTTATGCAAATGAGATTCAATAGAAAGTTTGGGAGATACTTTAATCTTGCAATCTTGCACTTGAGTTTAATTAACTTTTCTAAATTTAATTAATAATTGCCATTAGTGTCTTGAAGGTGGACTTAGTCGCAATTTATTAAATGTCATAATCTAAGTCATTGGGTTGACGTTGGTGAACAATTAGGAATTAAATAAACTTAACAAAAATCAATGTATCACTATAAGAATAAGGAGATTTAGCATCACTCTTTAAACAGTAGATATAAAATCGCTGGTAAATAGATTTTAGACAGCATTTTTCAAATTCACTGGGTAAAGTCTTATTTTCCCAACGATTAGATCAATCGCTAAGAAAATCTTATTTTCCCAACGATTAGGTCAAACTATTGGAAAAAATTTTATTTTATTGGTGGTTACTTCACATTTGCTAGAAAATTTATTTTATTATCGATCAAATCAAACTACTGGGAAAGATCATATTTATCCGGCAAGCATCTTAAACTACTGAGAAAGATATACATTATAGTATAACTGATCTAAAATATCAGTGTGTGTCCCTTCCTCCTTCGTGTAATATTTTTTTTTCATAACTTTCCTCTTTCACATGATTTTCCTTTTACACCCTCCTTCTTTCGCATGATTTTTTTCAAACACTGGTCATCTCCTTCACATTCTCGAAGGATTCTCTCAAATCTGTCGGTGACTGCCGCCCTTCTCTCTTTCCTTCAAGACCTCACAGTAAGTACCTGAAAATCCGACGTCCATATAGAATACGAAGCTCTAGACTCCGCTCCGCCATCACACCTCCAAGAAGAATGCTGTCTCGCCTCTCCAAATACTGATGGCCATCATCGACACCATCATTATGATCCATCTGATGGTCAAGAAGCCTCCATCATCTTCGACTCAAAACAAAAGTGATAGAGATCTCGGTTCGAAAGGCATTGAGGGATCTCAAGAAACACCCCACTGGATCAATGGCGGAGATCCATGATCTTATCGGCATGACACGAGTAGACTTCTTCCCCCTTCTCTATATTTCGTTTTTCCCCAGATTTCTATTCTTTATTTAAAAAATTCTCTTCAATTCCATGTTGGAGTGAGGTTTGGGAGTCACCGACGACCTGATCTCTAGTGAGCTTCCATAATTGATAAAATTCTCTTTTCAATTCTCTTCTTCTTCTTTTATTTTAAAGAAATTCTCTTCTTCTCCATTTTATGAGTATTACTCTAATGAGCTCCTGTAATGTTCCGGTCTTCTTCTCTCTGTCTCTCCTTATTTGGTTTTTTTCTACTCAAAGTTATAATTCTTCTCTTACAACTCTTATTTCACACCTTCCATAATGACCCGGTCTTCTTCTACTTTAACATATTGACATTTAGTTTATTATCATAATCATCATAGCTTATCTACATTATTGTACTGAGATTATGTTTGTGATTTCTAAAATGAAGGAAGAGGAAGAAAGATAGCGCTTATTATCTGGTATCATTTTTTTGCTTACTTCATTCTACATATTACTACACTTCACTATTTGTTTATCTTTTTCCTATCATTTTGATTAGTTCTGTATCTTGTTAAAGGTACCTTATTGTAAAATCCTTTCACTTGATTGAAATCTCTATTTCTATAAATCTAAAATATCTTAATTTTTTTGGTTTTTACTTCTGTTTCTTGGATCTGCTGCCGCTGGGAGTCATGTTCTATATTCTGCTCTAAACACTAGTAATGCAAGTATTCTACCTTAGATCCCTTAAGACTTGAAGTCTCTTACTTTTAAGCTTAGTGGTAAGCATCTTGTCTTTCTGATATGTGCACTAGTTCTTCTGCCTTCAGGTCATCTTGCTCCCTAACCCACTATTGTTGGGTGCATATAGGAACAAAGAGCATTCCTATTTAAGTCATGCTTACTAGTTCTGATTGTCAAAGATTGTATGCTAGATGCTAAGAAAACATTATTTTCAAATATTATGAGTTGTTTTGCATATTTAATCTATTTATCCAGTCAAACATGTTAACTGGATGTTATCCATTACATAGATAGCTGTAGTAAGTAGCAGAGTCTATTATTTATAAATTGTAAGCCATCATTTCTAGCATGGATAGTTGCATTCCTTGGATGATTTTGGTTTCTTAAGTCCTGCAATATCCATCAAGTGATACCTACAATTAAGGACTAAGTATGTGAAATTCCAACTAAAATCTTAATGCAAACTTGACTCACACAAATATATATCAGTGGCTATTGATTATACAAATTTATGATCTAAGTTAAACAGTGGCACATTTTGTTCGATATATAATTAATATTCATTTTTGAAGGAACTAAAAGTCAATATATATGTGCTAAGCTATGATGATTATAATATATCTATGCAATAATTTGTACTGTATTTATTGGAGAAGTAGATTATCATCTATTTCTATCCTAGATTTTTGCCTATTCTCATTTAATAGTGGAAGTGCTATTCTTGGCATTTGGACAAAGCTACAGAACTTGTGGACAGAGCTATTTTCTACCATATGAGAGCATGCATGAGTTTTTCTCTATTTTTTTTTAAATAATTAGGAGTTAAAGATAAAAAGATCTAGTGAAATTTTGTTGTAAGCCTATTTGTTAATCATCAAAATATATTCAATGTAGTAAATATTTTTTTTACTTTAAATTTTCAATCTTGGTCTAATTTCTAATAGTTTCTATGGTTAGACTTTCAAATTCAATTGATTTCTTTAACCAATTACATAGCTCCTTTATTGATAAAATTTGGCTTCATCAATCTAGGTACTGAAGTCTCTTTTTGACCTTTCTGAGCATCATTGCTCGTATTTATGATGTTTTATAATAATGTTATGTTTGAGTTATCTCTCATCATGTAGGGCAAGTAAGGCATATTTGGACGGAGATAATCGATTCCTTGACTTTGCATTTGTTAATGCGGCCCATGAATAAGATTTTATATCTATGTAAGAAATATAGTAACAGCTTGTAGATGGTTTGAAAAGATGCTCACAAATATTTGGTATGTGATGGTTTGCAAAGGGTTATACAACTTGGATATATCTAGGGAAGTTGCATTATCTACTGCATTTAACTTTGACTCTCACGAACGAGATGAATCTTATCAACTAGATGAGATGCATGAGATGTTATATAATATATTTGTAATGTTAAACTCGGATACTAATGCAAGTGATTCTAGTCATAAATATATAGAGGAGCCTAATGCTGAAGCCAATAAGTTTATTAGTTTAAGATGCTAAACATGAATTGTACCTTGATTGTAAGAAATTTAGCAAACTATCCTTTATTATTCAATTACTTCATATACAGTGTAGAAATGGTTGGAGTAATAATCTATTTATATCATTGCTTCAGTTACTAAAAAAGGCACTCTCAGATGGTGAAACATTGCCGAAAAACTTTTATGAAGCGAAGAAAATTATTGAAGATCTGAGATTGGGGTACCAAAAATTCATATATGCCCCAATGATTATATGTTATATTAGAAGGAGTATGCTAATCTATCGTCATGCGACACTTGTGGAGCATCTAGATGGATCGAAAGTGATAAGTTATCGGATGAAAATGAGATGACTTCAATAAAAAGATGAAAAAAATACTAACAAAAGTTTTTTATTACTTTCTTTGAAATCAAGACTTCAAAGATTATTCATGTCATCCAAAACAACTTCATTCATGACATGACATAAGGATGGCCGTACAAAAGATGGAATGTTAAGGCATCCCACCAACTTCTAATGTAGAAATATTTGATTACCTATATCCATCTTTCTCCTCAGATCCTCATAATGTCAGACTCAGATTAGCAAGTGATGGTTAATTTAACCTATTTCAGAATATAAGCATTGCTCACGATACATAGACGGTTGCTTTGATACTATACAACTTACTCCCATGGCTTTACATAAAGCAAGTTTTCTTTATACTATCGTTGCTTATTAATGGGCCATCTCAATCTGAAAATGGCATTGATGTCTATCTATAACTTTTTATAGAGGAATTGAAAGAATTATAAAATTCTGAAGTTCTTACATATGATGCTTTTCATGTAAATAGAATATTCAAATGTGTACAGTAATATTGTGGACTATTAGTGAATTTTCTGGATATGCTATCTTATCTGATTAGAGCACTAAGGTTAGTATGCTCACCTTACCATCATAAGGATACTCATTCTCACTATGTCAAATAGATGTAAATTTTGTTATATGGGTTATCGTCGATTCTTACTAATTAATCATAAATTTTGATATTAAAATATTCTTTTGATGGTACTTTTGAATTTAATATTATATTTGTTTCACTAATCGAATCTGAAGTGATGGAACAATTGCAAGGTCTAGTTGTAAGAGAACAAAAAATGAATCAAAATTTATGCTTGTCAACTTCAAGCGGCTAATTTATACCGGACAAAACTTATCAAACGAACCTTTTATTTTGATATTTCAAGTAGAACAAGTATTCTATGTCAATGATTCGACAGACAAAAATTAGCATATGGTTGTCAAAATCGAATCATGAGATTTATTTGAGATGACTGCAAAATCATCTACTGATGCATTGATACATATATCGAAAGTGAACCATAAAACAGTGATCCATTGGATGATGACTGAACTGCTACTGTTGACAAAGTATCATGGGCTAGAGCAGATGGTGATGGAACAACAATTGAAAAAACTATTGTTGACACGTTTGTGAGACAAGATAATACGTAATTGTTAGGTGGTAGTGAAGATGATTGAAAATCTAAGTCATATTCATTTGAGAAAGTGAAAGAAAGAAATAGAATTTGTATTTGATAACTTACAATTAATCATTTCCATTCAGCTTATCTTTCTTGTGTGTTAATCAAGTAATTTAATTTATATATCTTTGTTGGCTTCAAAATGTAATATAGAATTTTAGTTGATACATTGCCATTAGCTTCCAATTGTTACATAGAATTTCAATTTATACATTGTTGTTAACTTCTAATTGTAATATCAAATTATTTATAAGTTTAATATTAAGTTTATTTGCTTTTACACATGCCATCTGACATATAATTTTGTTATAGGATAGGTAGAGGTATTTGCTATGCCATACAAATGTTTAGCTAGGATATCAGTATGATCTATGAGTAGTTACTTCAGCCAGCAGCAGCGTGGAGTTTTAGAAGGGTCCAACAATTTGCCACTTCAGAAGCCTAATATATTAGCTAGTAGCCATGCACAGCAAATATTGCCTACATGCAATCAGCAGCCCCAACCAACACACATTGAGCAATCCTCTCAAGCTACTGATCATCATATCGAACCAAGTATTGCTGATCCTTTGCCCATATAGCAATCTAATGGCATAAATCTTGGTATAAAGTATATTCTGTTCAGATTGATAGTTCAGTATTATAAATGTTAGTGTCTTTATATCAATATTACATAACCTAACTATTTGTGTATACATGCATACGTGATATTAAATATAATCTATAGCTAATAGGAAAACGGGACAGAGGCCTACAAGATGTATTGATTTATGAGAGTCCAGTGAATGGATGATTGTTGATGTAAATGAATTAGACCAATCTATAGAAAACATGTAGCAAACTATGCTAACTGCTTAAGTGTAATTGCTCGAAGAGGCGATTTGGCTCTATTATGTATACTGATTGAAGAGCAATACCATTCAACATGAAGGAGAAGATGTGAGAAATAGTGCAAGTATATCACATAATACCTCAAACATATAAATCTTCAACTTTTAAGATGTGGTTCAAATTGAATTTATTTTCATATTATATATGTTATAGAGTAAGGTCCAAATTGATCCAATAGCCAAAGATTGGAGTATATCTTGTATTTCTATAAAGTGAAAGGATTGAAAAAGTGAACTGAAGTGATATTTCTTTGATGTATATAAAACTGATGAGGAGAAGAGAAATGTTGTTTGCACAAATCAAAGGATTTTTCTAGATCAATGGCATATATATTTGCAATTTCTTCTCTTCGATGAAGTAAAGATAATTGTTGTTGGAATCAGATATCTCAAATTCGATTCACAATAGTGAAGATCCAGATGCGGAGAAGTCCAACTCAAAGAGCACGTTGCGAGGAGCTAGGAGATACAGAACATTGGGGCCCATAGCGTGTGGTCCAGTGAGTCCCGCAGGTTGGTCCATAGGCGCTCGGACTAGCGTAAGTGCACGGCCCAAGCGCGCACGGATGCCTGCGGCCCAGTGCTGGAACGGCCCAGGTTGGTGCACCGCGCGGGCGCGAGGGCGTAGGCCTGTGGTGTGACGCAGTCCATGGTGGACCGCGTAGGATTTCATGGTCCATGTGACTACTGTAGACCGACAGCATGGTCCACACACGGTTCAGAACGTTTCATGCTCATTTCTCACGATCTATAGCCCTGTTTGCATGATCAAGCGTTAACGACGCATGTGGGAGCAATCCAACAGTGAGGGGAGAGGGGGTATTTGAGTTCTAATCGAAGTCCTGTCTCTGATCTGGGCTCAGTTTGAGGCCTTTAAAAGGCCTTATGGGCAACCGAGGCTAGAGAGAGTTCGACAGAGAACTTGTAGCCGACAGAGCAGACATAAGCAGAGCACTGAGGATAGGTAACAGAACAGAGTATCAGACAGAGTGACAGCATGTCTCGGAACGACTGTGTGAGTGACCGTGAGGCATGATGTAGCGGCTTGGATCACAGAAAATGTCTAAGGACATCAAGGATCCTGGCACTGGTAGGTCTGTGAGAGGTCTCCTTGAGAGATTTTGTGAGAGCTTTTGTGAGGGTGAGTACTTGTTAAGAAAGGTTTGTATATGAGAGTTAAGAGTGGATGTTTTCTCTTATACTTATTTCTTTCTCATAGTGAAGTTTGCATGTCCCATGGAGGTAGCACTTGGACTGATCCACGTACTTGATTGTGTCCTCATTTTATGTATTCTTTCTTCTTGTTGCAACAAGTGGTACCGAATCCTGTCCAACAATTGTAAAGTATTGCATAATGAATTTTCAATATAATCAACTTCTAAAATTTTGTTGTTAATAAAGAAATGTAGTGAGACCAATAGAAACAATCATATTTTGCAAAAGATGATCCATACTACTGGAGTCAAAAGCTTTGCCATAATCAATCATGAAGAGGTACTTCAAATCTTTAGTTATTGATTTATAGATTTCTTGCATATATTATTTGACATACTTATTTATCAACTGTATAGCTCTAATAACTGTAATTTGTAGGCTCAAAAGAGACCCGATAGCTTGCATCCTATAAGAGCTAATTTTTTTATAATAATATATCAACATAAAGATCAAAGGCTAATGAATGATGAGATGGTGGAGATAATTGTTTGTTAATCTTATCGTTATTGTTATTGTTCACTTGTTGTTATTATATTCATTATTCTTTTTCCTGAATCATTATTGGTTGGTGTTGCAGCAACAACTTTGTGAATGCATTGCTGCTAGAGATACACTTGATACAACTAAGTATGGAATTGCTTCTGATGATGTGAATTTATAAGTAATAGGATGTGAAAGATGTGGATGAATTCATATGATAAGAAAGGGTGTAGTACTTAGTGGCCTTTAGGACCAAATATGTTGTTTTGAGTACATAAGGGATGCTACATAAGATAGACAAAAACTTTAAAATTAAAAGAAAAGTTGACTACTGTAACTCAAAAGAATATTAATTTGGAAGATAAATATATCTAAGTACAAGCTGAGTTATTTTTGTGAAACAAATTTTAGAGAGCTCACAAAACTAATATCGTCAACAGT
Organism: Elaeis oleifera; assembly: GCA_000441515.1. NCBI lineage: Eukaryota > Viridiplantae > Streptophyta > Magnoliopsida > Arecales > Arecaceae > Elaeis > Elaeis oleifera. The sequence continues at coordinate 1,318,980 of KE504694.1, read as the reverse complement.
GCCAATCTAATAGAATGCATGCCCATTAATTCATACTACACAAGTATATATGAATAGATTTAAATATAAAAATAATTTAAAATCTAAATACATTGAGGTAATAATTATTTAAAACTTTTGTGTAGATAAATGATGCATGTAGTGATTCTAAGTGCTCGCCGATATAATCCATTGGATCATCATCATCAAGTCATATTATTTCAACTCATTAGGTGATACATATATTTTATTATCCATCTTTCACTCTTACAAAGTGGTTGTTAGGTGCCGATAAGGTCTAGAAAAGTTAACATGTTTCACATAGCACTTCCAATTGTTCTCTATATGTAAGAGGTTCAGGTAGATTCAGCTTGACTAAAAATATGCTTACAACTTTTGTGCATCTATGAAAGATTTTAAGAATGCATCTAAGAGTAAAACTGAGGGCATTAAAGTGTAATTTAGTTAAAATTTAATTATTTATATTGTTGAAATGTTCAATTGATTATTAGATTTATCCATTTTATTCTTATATGTCTCTCATATCTTTCTCAGATAACAAATTTGACTTATTTTCTCACTTATTAAGTTTTTTTTTCACTCTTTAATCATAGTAGCAAAAGCACTCATGACCTTTGTGTAGTGATGGTATTTAGTCCTTAGTTGATTAAAATCTCTACCTTCAAGAAGAAATCTATCAACAATATTCTTACCCATACTACTCGATCTGGAATGTACTTGATGAATGAAAACTTCATTGAATTGTTGAAATAAGCCTAACTAAAATGTTTCATAGTAGTGGCTAGTTGTTTTTAACTACCTCATATATTCGGTAAGTCTTCTATACCTAATTTAGGCCATTTCTCATAATAGGAAGTAGGAATCTTTGTTTGGCGAGCCTTATAAATAGATTAACCATACTGTTTACTATTTTGAATTATATATTCTCATAAATCCTTGTGTTATCCTGGTCGTCAATAATCTAGACTTTTCTCATCTCAAGAACTATTTTTCCACCAGTTGTAGCCATATACTATTTCTTTTGTATTTTATACTTGATAGACAATTTGCATACTTCTTTGTGAAGTCTCATGCTATATCTTCCACATAAACTATATAAATTTTTAGGCTTCACTCCATGTTAAGTTTGAGTGAGTGATGTTAGTAACATTTATAGTTGGATACTGTTTGCATGCAAATCATTTACTCATGTATTATGTGAGAATTTTGTGTGGATTATGGAGGATATATGATATTTGAAGTAATATATTGGACTATTGTTCTAATTAGTATACTTTTATATTTTTTTTCTATTTATGCAGTAGCATTATCTTCTAAAATTATTTGAAAGAAGAAAATACTGTTATAAGATTTTTGATTTGGATCAATAATTTTAGTATATTGATATATGATACTTAAAGAAGTCTTCCTTTATTTTTGGAAAAACTTATTCTTCATGGAGTTATGATCCCACAATTTTGGAGATGTAGAGGAGGATAAAATATTGTAAGTTATTTGCATCCAAGATGTAAAATACTCCTTTGGCTATGAAGGATGTTTGCCTAATGGAAACCCTCAATTCATGTGGTAATACTATTCTTATATCTAAGTTTTTGGTCAATGCATTATAAAGGGAAACTTGGGTTTTTCTTAATTTTTGCAAGATAATAAGTTTTTGGAGAAGCTTGAATTGATATCATGGTAGCATTCCTTGGTGCATAATTTCTTCATATACGAGGAATGAAGCTTTATTTTTGCCATGTATTGAAAACACTAGAAAAAAATATTTACACATGCAGAATAGAAGTTCTATTTTATTCACCAAGTTTTCATTGATATTCTAAATTTTGGAAATCAAAAAATAATAAATAGTATAATTATTTAGATTACAATTTTTGAGAAATAACTCAAATGAGTAATTTTCATGAACAGTTAGTGATACAATACTAAGAAGGGATGCAGCTTTTGATAGAAAGATATGTCAAAAAGATTCATTATTTCAAAATTATGGTTATTTCAAAATTATGGTATTATTTTTTCTATTTTGACATGTTAAAATTTCACTTTACAAGCTATATGCTTGTAGATAATGGGGTGTTTGTATGTTTCTTATAAGATAATATATTGTTGAAGCTCAACTTTTTAGCAATTTTAAGTCTGTGCATAGATGGTTGAAGAAAACTATATGACTATATCGGATAAATATCTGAGTATTATATTTTTTGATTTTTATTTTCTCAGTATATAGTAGACACACAAGCAGCATTATTTGAAGCAATAGCTTTCAAAGAGTGTTTTGGGTATAATGAGAGGAGGTCTTATAAAGTTATGTCATTTGTTAAGTATTATCCCTTGGCATCAAATGAAGCCAAACATTCATCAACAATTCAGATTTGTTCTTCTAGTTTCCCTATCTTAATATAGTGATGCTCTCTTTGTACTAAATTTAAAAAATAATCATGTGAGCAAGATAAGGAAAGAATTTAATTTTTTCTCTAGATCACTTATTTGTTAATGGCATCCATTTATTTGTTGCTTGGATTTTCACTTAATTGGGCTTATGTTTGATTTTCTTTTGTTCAATATGGCACTTAATTATTTCAAAAATTTACACTGAATTTCAATATAACATATTTATATTAACATATACATGTATGAACTTCCTATAGCATCATCTCATATCCTGCAAACTACAATATTTGCATCTAATGGATTGCATTGTTATATATTATTTTATTACTTATTTTGGTAGCATTTTTTTTCTTAGACTGACATTGGATAAATCTAATTTTATTATGAATCTAATTCTTTACTTAATTATGGAAAATCAGGATAAAAGAGTAAGGTCCCAACAAGCTTGCACCATCAAGATAAATTGATTATTCTCTATTTTTTCATATATTTCATATTTATTTACTTTGTATTCGTATTATATTGATAAATTAAAATTCTATTTGTATGAAGAAAATGAGATCATCTTGAAAACTTCAAGATGGCCTTACAAAACTGACTTATAAGTAAAATTCATCTAAGATGGTGGATAATACTATTCTAGAGATCGAATTTTGAGAGATTTTTATTAATTTTGTAGGGTGCAAAATGAGTCATTGATCTAGATTGATGGGCCGGAGCAAGTTATTGGTGATGCTATAGGATCAACAATTGCAAATTTCTTATCTATCTTTTTTATTAATTTTATTACTCTCATATATTATTTACTTATGGTTTAATTATGCATTTTTTTTCGTTTCTTTTTTTTTGCAGACTTAAACTTGTCGAGAATTAATGCAAATCTCTTAATCATTATGTATATAATTTTTTTTTTAATTTTATCTACTTGGGATAATAGATTTTTTAATCACAATCTTAAAGAATATATCTACAACTTTATTTAAAAAAATTATAGTTTCATCACTATTAGTTTGTTACATGAAAAGCTTTTCTTTTTGTAAACTTTTATTTGTTTTATGAAGGACTAATTGATTCTAATAATTTGTGAAAGTTCAATTTAAAATTTTGATTAATTACTTATTTTCAATAAATTAGGTGGCTTTAAGATGCAACTAAAAAGAAGAATATTATGTATGCTCATATCAGGTCAAGTTATTAGATTATCTTTTTTAAAAAATAATATAAATATTATCAGTGGTCATATTCACTGTTAAAAGGTTGTTGCCAGTGGCTATATTTGCTGCTAAATGTGTATTCTCAGTAATCAAAATGCTGCTAAATGAACATTCCTAGCGATCAAAATCGCTGCTATAAGATTAAAATTTTCAGCAATCAAAATTCAAAAGTTTCTAAATCTTTGTCCAGTGGTTCTGGTTGCTGGGATATATTTTATTTTTTCATTGGTCAACACCAAAACCATCGATAAAAGTTTAACTTCTTTCGATGGTTATGACCGTCAGAAAATGTTTGAATTTTTCAAGTAGTCATGGTCGCCAGTAAAATGTTGAAATATAACAGCTACAACAGTTTATCCAATGACATAGCAGCGGTCGGAAAAATCGTAGATAAATTTTTTTCAATGATTTTCTTGCTTTTATTATTGTGTATGACTATTGCTAAAGCCCTTATTTCCTGTAGTGCATGTCCTTAAGTATCCATCTTTGAAGTTGAGATGTTAATTTAGTTTTGAACTTTAGTTTTATTGGCGTGATCCTTTTTTATTTTGTTGGAAGTAGTAGATTTTTATTTAACAATTAATCTCTTGTACATAGTTCTTTCCATGTTATCATGAATACTTGTTTTCTACATTTTTGCATTCTATTTTACTTGAACTTACATTCATGTTAGAAATGAAAATAAAATAGGTGTCATAAACATCAGTTGCAATAAAGATACACTACAGATCTTAAACATAAAATGCAAGCAAGGGACGAACCTTGATTTCCCCATGTTAAAATTCGAATAAGAAAATGATATATTAATTGAATGATCCAAACACTCATTTGCTTTTTGATAATTACCATCCCAACTTTATTTTTCTTCAATTAGATAAATTATCAAGATTTGAGAATATTTAAAGAATAGTTGATTGCATAATATCCATTAAACTCCCAAAGAAAAAATAAATTTTCTTTATGGAAATTGAAATGCTCTACCTAGTCTGACTATTATATATGTGATATTATATTTATTGACCAAATATAAACTTTATTCCAATCATTGATCTTGATAGCTATTTCAATTCTAATTTATATCGACTTTATAAATATATATTAAATTTATAATAAAAATATATTAGAGCACTATTAGTGCATATAAAAATTTTACTTGTCTCATAACTCAACGGCTCTTATCATACCAATTTCTGTAAATTATACTAGTCCCATTTTTGCCATAGAGACACCTATCACTTATCTAAAATAAGAGTTAACATATTCAAAATCATAAAAAATTCATCAAACTTTCAATTTACGCTTTAAAAATATATCTTTTACAAATTTTTTGTAAGATATTGACATAAATGTTAACACCATCAATTCATATTGATGTGAAAATATAATATAACCATTGTACACTCTACCTTCAGATTGCAGCCCACCTTTAAACGGTACAATAATGATTTTCAAAATTAATATATTTATAAATTATATAGACAATATGTAAAAATAGAGTAACCAATTTAGTATTTTCCTCCATAGCGTCTCAAATTGTTTCAATTTTGGTTTGCGGGGCCTTCCTTCTGGGAAAGGCCCCTCCAAAAATTAGCGTATGCTGCTTTATGTGGCGAGCACACGGTATTCTTTAGTAAAAGGCGAAAGAATAGTTCGCTCTGTGCTCACCACGCAGCTGCGTGGCTCAATAAGCTCCAGCCCAGCATTTATAAAAGATCACAGTGTCGAGTGCTTGAGAAAGTAGCCGATGTGGGACTAAACGCAGAACAGTTGCTTATCTCCCGTATTAACGACTCCCTGCTTTCTGCTGCCAGAGGACGACTTGGGTCGCTTTGCAACTCCTCCGTCCAGGTATTCTTTCCGGATCTACTCTATTTCTGGCTTAGAATCACAATATCTACAGTTTGGAACCCATATATGTTGGATTTCTTGCATTGCACCTTGTCTCTAGTTTGTATTGGTGGGTAATTTGATTAATGGCTCCTGTTTTGCTCCGGTATCTCTGCAAAGAAAGGCATTTCTTGACTGGTTTTTATCCTATGTTCACGCCATCCATTATGGGATATCTAGGGAACCATCAAATATTTTGCATTTTAGATCAGTAGAATAATGGGAAGAGCATGAGGTTTCCAACGAATTAGATTGCAAGAGGCTGAATAATGTTACCCTAAGGAGGGATTAAATTTGCATGGAATGATCGTGGACATCTAGGAAGAAGGGTGTGTAGCTGGACTTTGGAGGCTGGTTAAGGGTGGGTAGCTTGACTTTGGAGGCTGGTTGTTGCTGGTAGGCATGGTTCTTTAGGGAATGCACAGGTTCATATTGGTCAAAGTGCTTCAAGTAGTGGAACATTTCGTAGGGATTTTCAAGGTTGTAGCTGTGAAACCTTGCATGTAATATTCCATCATAAATAAAATAACAAGGTTTTCTATGATGTTACATTTTGCTTCCAAAGTATGGTCCTTTGATGTTTTAAGAAGCTTATCTTTACCATAGGACAGCAATCACCTCTCACTCTTAAAAGTGGAAGCCTGGAAGGATCAAAAGACTAGGCAAACCATACCTTCCATGCCCATCAGTCAAATCATAACTGAGCCACTTTACGAAGAAATTCCCAGCAAAAGATGCATAATTTAATTATTTCAAACAGAAAAAGAAAATAAGGAGAAGAAAAGAAAGGATGCATCATATTTACGGTGCATTGGGCTTGCCCCGTGTCTCCTTGTGCAAAAGGTCCTATTTTTCAGTTGATGACAACAAATATTTGTTTGTCATAGCTATTGCTAAGCATAGACAACCTATAAAGTATCATGTTCTCTTAAGAGATTGAGTTGATGCTATGTGGGCTAATTCAGTAAATCATCCCACTTGCAGTACTGTCCACCTGCTAAGGCACGATAAAATCTATCTCTGCAGTACACTGGCCTTCCATCAGCAGCCTTAGCTGCAGCAGCTGCTAGGTCGTCATCATCCTTCACTTCTACTGGTAAGCTCAGCAACTCTTCTTTCCTGGAAATTAAAAATAAAGAAAAGAAATCAGTAAGAGGGAAGCCTAATTCAAATCCAATACCAGAACAGTATGTGACTCTGTACCTTAAGTTGAATTTGTTCTTTGAAGAAGTTGGAAGATCCAAGTTGTTCCTTTTGTATCAAAAGCTGAATGGAGGAAGTTCTCCACTGGAGCAGCAAATATGAATAGTGATACCGCAGTAACAAGCAACACTCCAGTCCCAACTAATGTTTGTTTCAACAACTTAATGACTGGCTTTACCTATTTCATAGGTTAGAGACATCTTTTAGATAGACTGTCTACTATGATCCATCTTTTAAGAAATTTAGTTGTTAATGCATGAGATTTGTGGGGTTTGCACGGGTAACATTAACAGTGAGGTGCCATCCCAATCACTGAGTCATAAAATGTTCCATCTTTATATTTTTGTTGGGAAAATTTAATGTTCAGAAAGTTCTTCTTTGAAACAGCAGATAAAAGAGGCGAATTAAATTAATAGACAATAAGGGAAGAACGGGTGGCAGCGGGGATGAGGTGGGTTTATCACTACATATCTTTAGCTCTTATGGATTCCTACTCTTCATTTTAACTGCTGGAATCCTGCAACTTAAAAAGTTACTCCTCATCTTTTCATCCTTCTCATCTGCTTCTTTTCTCATATAATTTGCAATTAATCTCAGTCTAATTCACGATAATCCATTTTGGAGAGATGTAAATATTCCAAAGTGGGCTTTGTGTAAAGTGTGAATATAAGATTGGAACTTAATGGGTTGCGGTGTTACTGTTCACTTAATCATTTAATCCTAAGTGTTCATCTAGGTGCAGAAGGAGGTGATATAGTGAATAGTTTTCTTACTATCATGGACTTGTGCCTCAGTCTGAGTTTAAAAAGATATTTCAGTAATAATATCCTCTAGACTATCCAAAACTTCCAGAGTACAATCTTATCCATATTCTCCATACCTTGGTGTCTACTGGTTACCAAAAATTTAGAGAAGGGTGCAAGCATTCAATAACTATAAGATATCCAAAGGAAATTGAAAATTCATGGAGGACAGTTGTGACCACCCCTTGTTCTCCATCCTTGGTTGTGACATAGCACAGAAGATTAAGGACTGGATCTGAAAATTGCTCAAGGACAAGGAGGCTTATGTTTTCTCAAGAATGGGAAAATAACATATTTTTGGAGCTGTAAAGTACTTATCAACCATGAAGTCTTTCTGTTTGCGATTTATTTCAGATGACTAGGCAAAGGTGGCATACTAAATTTTAGCAAGAGTGCTCTGTGACCGTAGTTAGAATAGTCATCGTTTTCCCTGTTCCTGCTAGTGATGCCCATCACCCAAAAAAGCAAGAAAAAAAGCTCTCTGATGCACTGGTGTACAATTAGAAAGAGGCCTATCAAGTTGATGATCAGTTGTTAGCTGTTCGCTAATATGGAGAACTGGAAATGGAGAAGTAATTATTTGTCATTGTAAGGAATCCTTTAAAAGGTACACTATTAGGAAGAGATTGCAGTTCATAGTATCTACTTGAGGTGGTCCTCTGAGGTGGATGATCGAGATGTTTCAATAACGACATTTGTATAATTCTGAAAATGTGACTATGGTAATGGATGCCACAGAAAGACTATCATAGGTTGAGTTGTCCTGCTCAAGGGAGATGACATATGTGAAGGGATTACCCAAAATATTTTAGTCATCTATCATGTTTTAGCGTGGTAAATGCAAAAAGCTAGGAGCCTGGTGGTTTCCAGGAACTAATAGAGGAACCACAACCAGTTGGATGAGTAACTACTCTGGCTATTCTGTTTCATAGAGAGAGGATTAACCTGTGCTAAAACAGGATAGGGGAAATTGAATGGTGCAGTATTCCTTATGATTATGCTTCAAAAGCTCTGTTGATTGCTTCATTGATAAAGTGGAACTTTGCATATTATTAAATAACATAGCAGCAGAATTGGGGCTTACTACAATTTCCTTGAATCATTGCTATAAATCAGGTAAGTGATGTCATAGGGGATCTATTTTCGGCCTCTTTGCATTAAGTCCGCAAAATAAACTGATATGTGTTGAAATAATGAAAAAAAGAGTAATAGGGGGGAGAAAAGAAGAGGAGGGTTGGAATAGATGAAAAAATTGGAGTTCTGAGAGACCAAAGACCAAGGGAAAAACATCTGTGAAGGAGCTATTTTCATTCAAAATGTTCCTTGAATCATATAATATTCTCCCCTCCTTATGGACTGCACACTCCCAACATACCTATTGTGAACCCGTAACTTGTATAGTTTGGCTTATCATAGGATTTCTAGTCAACTTGAAACTTCACTTCTTTAGATCTAATTGTTTCTTAATTAATATACTTTGCAATGTTGTACAACTTTATATAGAAAGTCATGGAGATCATTATGAACAAATTCCCATGTCTTGGAACCTTTCCTCAACCAACCTACACCTAAATTACGAACTGTAGATGATAACCCCTAAATTATGAACTGTAGACAATAACCATACTCAGGATGTGACCAAATGGGCACGTTTTGTGTTTGATGCCAAATGGAAAATCGGTTCTGTGAGGGGCCTGACTGCAATACATGGACACTAATATTCATGTTCGACAAGTTATCATGGAGTGCTTTAAGAATTTCAAAGAATGCCATGTATTGCAAGCTGGCTCCTAGTGGATTTTTGCTCTACAATGGACCTAAACTGCATGACTCAAAAATCTACTGAAGGAATAGCCCTAAAGTTTAGTACAAAAATTGCAATAAAATACTAACTACGTAGACTTAGATAAAGAACTCCAAACACTTGTACCCAAAAGAAAGAGGACTCCAAACACTCACCAAAAAAAAAAGAGGAAAAATAAACAAAGAAAGAAAGGCCAATTAACTAGAAATAGACTGCAACAAATTTCAAATTAACTAAATCTAAACTCAAAAAAAGAAAAAAAACTTAGCCACATCAATCTAGAAGGTCATGCTCATAGTTTCATTAAAACTGTGCTGGAAACAGTGCTGAGTGGGATATTGTAAGGGATTAATCCTGCAATTCAAGAATGCCAAGTACATTGCTTTTGATTAAAGTAGACTCCTCCTTGGTGGTGTCGATGTTTCTGGGTGAAGGCACATCAAAACTCTTTCCTTTCTTGACTGATTGTAAAATTACAACAGAGAAGTGAACTGAATGTGGTCTGGTAGGATTATTTATTGTTTGAAGATTTCTTGATTGACTTATTTGAATTTCGCATTCCTTATAGACCAGGTCTTTCTGTTTCCTTTCTTTCTTCTTCGTTTCCTTAGCAAGCATCTGTTCTCATGTTAGGCTAGTAGCATGAATTTTCAGATGTGATGTGATTAAGCACAAGAATTAGCTAAGATACTGTTTAGTCCCTCCATACACCCCCCCACCCTACCCCCAAAGTTTGTTGAGATAGAATTGCTGAAAGTAACAGGCTTCCTCTACAAATGCAAATGCCATGGAATAATAAAGAGGTTTATGCAGATCAGTGTGTACCTTATAAGATCCCAGCAGCCTGTCACGAGCCAATATCTAAGATAAGAAAAATGTTGTAAACATTGTCTCAGAACCATGATACAGTTTCTCGAATGTTACGTGAACTAACTCAAGTATACTTGCTTGGTTGCATCAAGTATTTGAATTTTCATGCTCGTATCACATGTAATCATTTAATTCAGCAAGCAAGGCAGTGAAGTTACATTAAATTAGTGGGATGGGCTAATGGGAAACTTCTACAAGGCTCTACTAGAAAGATGAAAGCATGCAATGAAGGTTGAAAGGTCAAAATATGAGGAAATTTCTGGTGGCTATTGCTGGAAAAAATACAGTAGATTGAGATTTTGGAGGTCATTGTTTAATAAAAAGGCTTTAATGATCATAATCTTCACTTAATATTTTATATGAAAACAGCAATGCATTTAAATATTTGAATGCAATAGTCATTGAGAAGGTTTCCAAAACTATGAACAATTCATCAAAAAAGTATTTATTGCTCCATGCATAACCTTATGGGCGACTTGATGATGTGGTTTTCGAGGATTTTCTCTTTTCAAGAGTGGCCCTGTGATTATTATGTTTGCTTAAACATCAGTTCTAAAATCCCAATAACTGTTAAAACTTAAAACTTTGAATAATGACAATGCCGGACCCTGATATAAATTTTTCATTCGTTTTTGATGGTTAATTAACTTTATGTTTAACTTGTATCTTCTTGGGACATAACCATTTAGAAAAGAGAAATGGCAGTGCGCTGTGTGTGTGTGCGCGCGCGCGCGCGCACGCATGTTTGGCGCATGTACATGCATGTGCTGCATGAGTGCATGTGGCATGTGCACTTTTTGGGAGTCAGGGGCTTGTTGTTTGAATGCCCACATTCTTTCATAGCTATGAATTTGGATATTTGTAGACCTCATATTATGTTCTAATAAATGCATGGAAATCTTTATAATTTAAACCAAGGGCCATATAGAATGCTCTGTTCCATGGAGCCAAGCTAAGCTTCAATATTCTAATCATAGCTCTAGCAATTTCTTTTGCTTCCTCGCCGTTGTTCGTTCCTTAATATGGATTATTTTTCATTAATTGGTTTGCTTCTGTAATGGTTGAGCACTAACCTCTGGTGGCTTTACCCACATCTGCCCATCGTACCACCCACTTTCCTCATAAGGTATCACCGCTGAAAGCAGCCTATCACCTACATAACTCCATCCCTGTGTTATAAAAATGCATAGAAAATCAGTGGTTTTACCATTGCAACCATTGCAACTATTTTTCAACGAACAAAATTCATTTTATAACTGAAATTAGCATCTCAGATATGCCCCCACCTCTTGTCTCCCAAGTGAAGAAAAGAGGGGGAGAAGGATTTTACTTTGTCTGAATTCTGACATGGGTATTAGGTTCTGCTAGTTACATGGGTCCTTCGATGCTCCCTTCCTTATGAAGTCTCAAAGACTCAAACCAACCTCTTTCTGACCTAACTTTATATTGGAACTACTAATTTCTGTTGTGGCATATTTACCCACTGTTAGTGGCTGCAAAACTATTGTATTATTGAACATATATAGCAGCTATTATTTTCCCCAAGTAAGATTAATGAGTAGAACACAACATTAAACTAATGTATACTGTAATTGTCCGTTTGTACTTAAAATTGAAAAGTAAATCACAACACATAGAGCATGTATATGCTGTACACATATAACGATGCATATACACTATATCTACCCACTACAGTAAGTGATAATATGACTTCCTTAACCTAATCCAGAATTCAGGAGACAACTTAAAGAACAATTCTTATGTCCAGATGATAGCATAGAAATTTCTGTTCAGGCTGGAGATCTGCCATCTGCATTGCCCTGCTGAAACTTTCTTGTTCACTTTTGTATGGCAGTCATGTTGGCATCACGCCCAAGACAAAGGGACTCCTTTACATGCTCGTATTTGATAGGGTTGAGGGATAAAGATCTCTCCATGAGCATTTGGAAAATATTTCCTACTAAACATTGTTAGTAACTCTAAGTGATGTTGTTTTAATTATTTTAATGGGTCTAGTTATGTCAAGTGGTATATTTTGACAACCTATTTCATTAACGTACAGCCTTGTCAGAGTGGAAAGTTACCTTCTTTTGATGTGTTATCATTCTATTTTATATTTTTATGAACGATATCTAGAATTGAAGATACCATATATATTCGCAGTACAACCAGGGACACCAGGAGAAGAGTTCCAGTCCCAGCAGCTAGGACAAATTTCAATGGGTCCTGCATGCCACAAAAAGGGAAAAAAAGGTTGAGTCATTAGTGGAAAGAACTTGCTATGCTACAGATGGCCCTAGCTGTTGCAATTTTACTTGCATGTCTAGTTTAAATTAGTTTTTAAGGAACATGCAATCCAGCAAGGAAATATTCTGTTTTCTGACCTGACTTTTCAGCTCATTTTCTGTAATAAAAATTGTTGAATCTCATTGCTGTAAAAGTGGGTGGTAAAATTTTTAATCATTCTGCACGGATTAATGCATTTTATGATGAATAATTAACAGGTGAAGAATTATTTCCACTAAGAAATAAGAAATTGAATTAGAGCATTCTGTCATCCATGATATCAATAGCATTAATGTGTATTTTTTAGTCCCTGTAGCATTTCTTTAAGTTAAGTCTGATCAATTAATTAGTACGATTTTTTGTCATGATATCCTTCCTTTTTACAAAATAACAATGATTCAGGTTTATTTTTCCATGAAAGAATATGGTAGAAATCTGGATGTACCTTGGCTGGCTTGTAGATTTTTCAAATTTCAGTGGTTTATTTATTTATGCTCCAACATAAAATAAGCATCCAATTCTACTTTTTTTGCAGTGTCATTACCGTAGTTGTTCATTATACTTTTGGACTGCCAATCATTATGATCTATTAACTACTCTAGCATGTAAATCTTTGCCTTGCCATCTGAATTTCTTATGAAATCATGCAATCTGTACCTACCTTCTCTATGATGCTTTGAATGTTTAAAAGAATTCGTATTAGTATGACAAGGATATGTATTATGACATACCTTGGAAGGGTCAAAACTTGCAGCTGCTATTGGTGCCCCTAGAACTGTAAAAGTTACCAGCCACAAGCTTCCAAGGCGAAGAAATAATGACCGTGGACTTAGGTCACCCCATGAGTAAAGGATGCTATTTTCAACAAGGAATACTCGTTCACCTATCATACAGAATCATAAGCATGTAGAAAATGGAAACTATGTTGGATCGTAATAATGCAAGAATTGGAAGCAAAATTAACATGTCTAATGTTGCACTTGGAAATCCACACCATGAGCTATAAGACATTAAATGCGAATAGAATCAATCAATTTGCATTTCATGCAATGGTGAATGCAGGAGCATGATTTTAGCCAAGCAGAGTTACTAAAAGATATTTCTGTAAATTTCTGAAGTGGCTTCTGAAAGCAAAGGTTGTTGTGGAAAATGTGTACCAGCTACTTCTGAAGAGTATGAAAGAGGCAACATAACCATTCATGATAGCTATTCTGCCATGGAGCCCCTTATTGTTGCCATCAAAGTTGATCCTATGCTCCCTGATTTATCATCATAGGCATTATGACGAATCATCTGGCACACAGGCTCCATTTGTCAATATGACCATATTATAGCAAAATGTTGTTCCATCATGTGCCTTTTTCTCCATTGAAATTCTCCTAGATATTCCTTTAACATAACTAACTAGTCTTTTCTCATTATTATGGGATTCGTAAATTTTGGGAATGACCCATCTGGTGCAAAGCATTTCACATAAGCTTCCTATTTAGGCTTTTTGCAACCTAGGGAAGAAGTTGAGAATCTGGACCAGCACCGGACAGGCCACTTTTCAGTTGGGTCATGAGTGCACCTGCATTTTAAGAAGCTTCTGGCTTAACCCAAGAATATCTCAAACAAAATTTTCAGTAAAACATTGTATTCTTGGATGTATGGTTTTAGTAAGTTTTATGCTAGAATGAACAACTCATATTTTTGGATTTGTTGTATTCATGTTATTGAGGTTTTGTCCCCCTACTGCTGATGCATATTTTATTTCTTTTCATTTACTGTGTATACTTCCTGGAATATGACCAATCTAATCTGGAACCAGTCTCATAGATAATTCTGTATGTCTTTCATAAAGATTTGATTCTTAATTGTACTTCATTTACTGTTTGACATCTTTATTCAAGTTGCAGTTGTTCCTATGTAGTCTGGGCTCTTCTTCATATCTGGGACATAAGCCACATAAGATCCATGATTCAAGTGACATATTCCCCTTGGATACAAACCTAACAAATTATATCTACGTGATAGAATCTTTATTAAGATAGGAGGTTGTTTCATGTTCCTATGTTAATCAGTTACCTATCTCTTACTCGATGCTACAGAACCTTGTATAGACCCATCTGCAGCAGATGAAGAAAATGATTAGGTACAGCAATCCTTAATTTGTTAAACCTGTTCAACCTCATGGCAGATGTCACCTGAGGGTCAAGCAGTCCTAGCAATATGGAATGGATGACATTAGGGATGAGTTATGTTTGTCTGCAATGTTGTGAGCAGTAGCTCCTTTAAATAGTTTGTATTGCATTAAGAAAGTATGTCTACAACTCTACATATTTTCAGACTGGTGCTCAGGCACTGCTGATATGATCTTTTAATGATTTCTTCCTGTCATCGTTGTACTATAGGCTGTAGTTTTCTTTCCTGGTTGATAATATTAACTATTAAGTTGCTCTGTGGTATGTTAGCTTATATATTGTTGAGATGTGGCTGTGGACAGGCAATTGCAAGGATAGAATCCACATGAATGAGAATTTGTTCTCTTTATTTACTCAATAATTATGTTAAAGTTACCATATTGGTCAGAGGAAGCTAGTTAGGTCAATCGTCTACAGCAATTTATTGATTCAAAAACTAATCAGGCTAATACTAGGTAACTCTCTTTCCAAAACAAAATTCAGGGCTTCTTGTCCCTCACCTTTGCTCCAACTAAATGAATGCCTCGTTCTGAGAACTGGTAAAAAAAAATTGCTTCATGAGTCAAGTATGTAGGGGTTTGAGCCATGTTAGTTCTCTTCCTTTACAACAGATTTGTTGCATTCATAGATAATTATTAGGCCTTCCTAGATTTCTTTAGAAGTTCAGCTGCTTCAGCATGGGGCCATAGTTTTAATTTTATCGGAATTTTTCTCAATAAATCAAGAACTGTCAAGCATAAGGCTAATATTTCATTTGATATTCAAAATGCAAAGGGTTTGATTGAAGATATTTCCTTTCTTGTGAGCTCAGGCATTACATTTAACAGGCTGGGTTTAGGAAAGGTGTTAGATTGCTGTTCTGAGAATGCTTCAAGCCAATTTCTTCTCTTCACTCAGGAAGGAGGGTCTGTCTTGTGTCTGCAAAGCTGCCTGCCTGCTTTGGCTAAACCACATGCAAACCATGAAGAAGGAAATGAAATTTAGTTATGTGGTTGAGTGTGTAGCTGATTTGTGTTGTTCTAAGAGTGTGGCCCATCTTTCATGACTCCTAAAACATACAAAATTGTGACCTCGCAGATAGTCTTGTTTTGACATTTCTATCTCATTCTAAGTTGTACCACTACAGTTTCAGAAAAAACTCAAATCATTTAGTGCTCTCATCAGATCATTTGTAATTGCTACTCTACTGACAAAGATCCAAAAACTGTTTACATGTGATATGAACCAGGTATGACATGCTCACCGGTCTCTGCTCGAAGGGACTTCAATCTCTAAGCCAGGATCCCAGCTTTGGCCTGCAAATCCACTCGCACCACCTTCAGCCTCATCCTTCAAGGCCTTGACAATGCTCACATGGTTCCACTTCGATGGCCAGTTCACTTGCCAAACTCGAAGAACCCACTCCTTCCGATAACCTCCAATACATGGAAGTCTGTTGTCTCTGATTGCATGGCCGGAAATCTGTAGCCGGAGCATAGTTTTCAGCACATAGCTCATGATACTCTCAGTTTTATTCTTTCAAGCCAACTAAACAGAAAGATGACCATATCCAGTGAGAAAGAAGGCTGCTATGTTTCTTTGTGGCCATGCGTCTTTACGTGGTGGGAATTATACTGAGCTGGAAAATTTGAGGCCGTTATCTACGGCGAGGCAGCCGTTGTCTGAGCTTCTATGCACCAAAGTATGACGTGGACTTAATGGAGAACAATAGCTGCTTTCTGATTGGAGATCCGAGGGCTCAGAGAATGTTTGATTTGGGTGCAGCTTAGGTTCAGATTCCTTGGTTTTGGAATGGAGCTTATGTTATTTTGTGGTCCTAAGGGAGCAGATGGGAGAAGCACTCCAACACGTGGCAGGTGGGTTCTTCACACGTTGCCTCTGCGTGCAGTGCCTCAAGAATTTGCCAACTGGGCATGCACGCACATCATCAGATCTAGCAACATCACTAAACAAAGGATTTATTTTGTTAATTTTACTACTTCCCAAACTCGGTTTCTCTTTGCTGCTTCACATAAAGTATGTGCTAGCACATTTCATGAATACTTATATGAAATTCTGAATATGTAATATTTGATGCAATCTATATATATATATATATATAT
>KE504694.1:1285217-1302217 GCA_000441515.1 Elaeis oleifera | reverse complement strand
TATATATATATATATATATATATATATATATATTTATTTATTTATTTTTTTATTTATTTTTTTTTTTTTTTGTGGACAGGCAGATCAATGTTGGACATAATTCTCAGGATGTAATATTTTATTTAAGGGTTTACATTGCCACAGATTTATTGTAGTATTGATGGTTTGCATCCCAGCAAGTAGGAGATGTTCCTTGGTAACAGGTATCATACGATAAAACACACATGATAAAATTTACCAAACAAAAA
This sequence comes from Elaeis oleifera, assembly GCA_000441515.1. Lineage (NCBI taxonomy): Eukaryota > Viridiplantae > Streptophyta > Magnoliopsida > Arecales > Arecaceae > Elaeis > Elaeis oleifera. The sequence goes on along the minus strand of KE504694.1, from coordinate 1,301,969 downwards.
GGACATATGGTTAAAAAAGAAGAAAGAGATTGAAAATCTGAGAGATGCATGCAGTGATCTTAATCAGACCAGATTGGTTGAATATTACGATTCCATCCTGCCAAACGATAGGTTGCCGTACCAGCGGAAATTTCTTTTAGAAATAAAAATTAATGTCATTGAAACGTCATCTTCCACTGTGCAACAAAAAGCAGCAAACAAAGGCAATGACAGCTTACAACTGAAGTTATTCTTCTTTAAAACATTTTATGATCTACACAACAGGGATGAATCAGAATGTTTACATTCTGGGATGTGTTTGACGACCATAATTGATCAGGGAATAATGCTTTTTTCTCTTGTGGATTGATTTCTCTCAAGAGGCGATATATCTACCTTTATTCAAATCAATGATGAAACCTCAAATTAAAATTCCATACTCCATATTGTTGCTTGTTTCCATACCATCAAAGGTATCCAAAATAAAAATTATATGCTTCAATAACGTCCAACCTATGCATTATGTTAACATAAAACGGATGGCATGATAAAATGCATGATAAATCGTTGAGTAGAAATCTACTTTATCGATCTTGGGTTATCACATGTTAAAATGGATAGAAGTTGTATCTTTCGTGCAAAAGAAGGATCCAATTTCTTTACATGAATTTATTATTGGATTGCATAATAATTATTTTAAGATATAAGCATATGGATGAATGAAAGAGTTAAGAGCATTTTGATCCGTACAAAATGTAATTCAATAGTCAAAGCGATGAAAAAAAATCAATTATTTTTTCGGACAAAAGATGCAATCCAGAACCTCTTAAAATATGTATAGACTGAACAAATAGTATTTATTGGTTAGATTACGTAGGATACAGTTGTAGCTGTTCTATTCCGTATCACATGATTCATGAACTAAAGATTTTCATATAATTTTTTTACTAATTTTGAGATATTTTTATTGATGTAAATCATGATTAATATATAAAATTTAATTGAAATATTTCGTTATAAATTTTTCTAGCAAACCGACGTTTATGTGGAAAATACAAAAAGCATCATATTCTGGCTCACTAGCTCCTCTCAGCAAGCCCAACCTGGCTAACGAGTCTGGCTGGACCACGTTAACGTAAACATATACCGTACAAGCGACGGCAAGTTGCGGTGTCCCACGAGCAGAAAGCAGGGGAATACTCCTGCGTTTCTTCAACGCAATTTCTTCTCTATATCTGGTCATCGGTCGTCGAACAAATCACCCGCAGAATAGCGGAGTCTTAGCGAGAGGGGGAGGAAAAGGAAAAAGAGAGCGGAACGAAAGATGCAGATATTCGTGAAGACGCTGACCGGGAAGACGATGACGCTCGAGGTCGAGAGCAGCGACACCATCGACAATGTCAAAGCCAAGATCCAGGTCTCCCTCTTTTTCTAATCCCATCCACCCTTTGGATTTTATGCTTCTTGTGTCGATTTCTTTGCTTTTTTTTTTTCCCCAGGATTTATTTGAAGTAAATGCCTTTTTTGGAGTTTTTGGTAATCTTGGAGTTTGGAATCAAGTTTCTACTCGCATGTCACTGTCTGAAGCAACGAATTCAAGAGTTCACTGCTATTAGTTTTTTTTATCCTCCTCTCCCTGAGATGTTTAATGTAGTTGTTCAATTTTTTCTAATAATCGTAAAGTAAATGCCGGTGGATGTTTCATGTTTGTGACTGGAATTAGGTGCTTCAATTTTTAATTTAATTTTATTTTTTCGATCCTGTTCTTCCTTTCTGTGCTCCGATTCTACTATCTGAAATATTGTTTGGATACAGCGATTACAACACGGAGAATCCACATTTTCTAGTGTTTCAGAATCTTTTCAACCGTTTTTCTTTTTTTTTTCGGGTGCAAGCCCGAATGTCACTTTCTTTGCTAATTTCTTCGGTAAACAATGTGCTACAATTATTATTTTAGTGTTGTGGTGTAGAAGAGAGAGTATCATTGGTTGTAAGTTAAGAGGAACTCTGACTTATATAGGAAGGGACCATCCTTCTCATGCGAGGTGCCTTTTGAAGGACAAAATCATGAGACCCATGGGTTAGAACAGACAATACCTCACGTGCTGAGCCATAAGCTCTTGACCGCAATAATAACGCATTAGATAGGGTACCACCTCTGCAACTATTGGACTCCTCCCATCCATAATCCATACACCAGTTTATGATGATATAAAATAAGGAGGGCACTTTTGCTCCATACATAGCTCTCCCTTTACTTGAGGGGGGGGGGGTTGGTTGGGTAAAAATAAGGAGGAGAGCACCTCTTGTCCTACTTACTCCTCCTTGTTTGGGAAGTATGTTGTGGTGTAGAACGGAGAGTATCATTAGTCCCACATTGGTTGTCAGTCAAAAAGAACTTTGTCTTATATAGAAAGGGATCATCCTTCCCATATAAGATGTTTTTTTAAGGATAAAATCGTGAGACCTATGAGCCAAAATGGACAATACCTCATGTGTCAAGTCATGAGCCCTTGGCCGCAACATGTAGCCACGGAATTTTTTTCTCCTCTTCTATTACTTCATTGATTGCTGATTTTGGATTTTTTGCGGAAGCAATTCTTTTACTATAGCTGATATAATCAGGAAGATCCCAATGCATTTGAGAGTGGCAATAATCCTGTATAGAAGAGGAAAAAGACTTTAGTGGTGCTTATATTCTCATAAGCCTATCCACCTCCTGGTTTAAGTTTTTGGATTGGATTTTAACATAGGTATCAGTGCCCATTATCCTTTTTGCTGCTTGATCCTCCAATGGTTTATTTGCAATCCATGTGTCTCACCCCTCTTTCGAAAGAGGTTGTTGAGGGAGTGGTAATAATCCTACATCGAATAGGGTAAGGATTTTAGTGGTGCTTATACACTCATGGGCCATCCACCTACTAACTTAAGCTTTTAGGGTGGACTTTGACAAGCCTCACAACCTCCTTGCGTTAAGGTTAGTGCTTCATGGTTGGTAGTATCCTTCCTTTATTTGTTAATTCTAGTGATGCAGTATTTTGTGATTGGTAGTATCTTTCCTTTCCCTTATTTGTTGGTTTTGGTGGGGCACATGGAGTGAATTGTACGCTTCTAGCATTTTGGGCCACTAGCCATAGCATGGGGGGTGATTTATTATCACGTCTTGCTCGATCATAACCTAAGTGGTGGTTTATTATTATGCCTTGCTTGGTTGTACCATAGAAGGTGGTTTAGATGGGAAGAGTATATAAGGATTGATGTGGGTATGTAGCTAGTCGCACAATAATTATACATTGTGAAGATCTCAATACTTGTATAGGGTCAAGGAATCCAAATAACACTTTTTGGCTAGCCTTTTTTTGGATGAGGTATTGCATTGTTACAAATGGTATCAAAGAGAATTAGGTCTATGACCTATATGGATTAGAGGATGCTACAGTACAAGCCCATTTGGGACTAACCATAGGGCAATCATAGTTTTTTTTTATTGAACTTAGTTGGGTTTGGATCCTTAACCTAGTGAGGATGTTAGGGCTTAAATGGTGGGGAGTATGTGAGAGTCCATGCAGGCATGCGTTTAGTTTCACATTAGTTGAGTGCTAGGAAGATCTTGAATATTTATATAGGACCAAAGAATCAAATAAAATCTTTTAACTAGCCTTTTTAGATGAGATCTTGGTTCATTGCAAATCATATCAAAAATAAATCATATTATGGCTCATGCAAACTTGGGGATACTAAAGCACAGGGCCCTTTAAGGCTGATTTGATTGCGATTTGATTGATTGGATTTAGACTCTTGGCCTAGTAAGGGTGCTAGGGCTTAATACAAGGGAGTGTGTAAGGATCCGTGTGGATGTTTGTTTAGTCCCATGTTGGTTATATACTAGATAGATCTTGGTTACATATATAAAGTCAAAAAATCCAAGTAATACTTTCTAATCATGTGGTAGGAAGGCCATCATCATGTCTTGCTTGGTCATACCATAAGGGATGGTTTATTATCATGTCTTGCTTTTATTGTCATATAAAGAAGGTTATTATGTCTTGCTTTAATTGTCATGTAATAGGAAGGCCATACATATGTAAGGAAGGCCATACATATATAAGCATCCCTATTGGTTTTAGACATGGTGTTCGACTCTAGGTTGTGGTTGAAGATTTGATACTCTTTTTTAGCACTTGATGTGGCATTTGGACCCTTCAATGTAGTTTCTTCGATTTGGTATTTTGATTTCTAAATTGAATCTTAGTAAGATCATCCTTGTTAAGTGGGCATGAGAGAGATAGGCGTGAAAAATTGTAGAGTTCAAAATGTTTAACCACTTATGCTGAACATGAGGGGATTCATCATTTAGGATGGATGATGATTCATAAAGCATTGATAGAATTGGAGTCCAAGAACTAGTTGGATCCAAGATAATAATATCAAAAGTGAGCTTTTGTTCTTTTCCATGGTCAATATTGTAGGCTTAAAATAGCTTTGGAAATATATATATATATATTGAAGTTTTAAGCTACTTGGGAATTTTGATGAGAAACATGCATATTGGAATTTGGAAGATCTTTACAAATAATATCTTTTAATGTTTTCTTTAGTACAATATGCACTCATACACGCTCATATACATATCGGTTAAAATTATTTGCAGCTGTATGTCCCCATGTCTCTTTTTTTTCATCTTGCTGAGCCAAATGCTTGGCCATTTGTCTGCATCCAATTCTTATGTCCTCATCCATTAACCACTATTTATATGCAGAAAGTTGACAATTAATTTAGTTATATGATCACAATTAATGCCTTTGATCCTAATAATGGAATTCAAAGATACCCATACAGGTGTTGATAACTGATCAAGTATGTTGGAAATGGGAGAAAAGTTTTCAGAGAAGAATGCTAGGTACAATGGCAGAGCATGAAGGAGGGGCATGCTTGATTGATGTATTAGACAAAAGGGGTTTGTGCATGTGTATTTTTAGGAGGGGTTGTTCACTTGAAATTTTTATGAGGAGTTTGTCGGGGTTGTTTTGTGCTTGGTATATATAAAGGAAGCTCATGTAGCATCCGTTTAATGTAATTTATTTGATTTTTTTTTAAAAAAAAACAAGGAGGCTGATTTCTTGGTCATTTGAATGGACCAAACTTTAAAATGAAATAAACAAAGGCAGGAAACCTTCGGAGAAAGTTGAGTGAATTTATCAATCATCTCATCGTATGTAAAAGCAGGGAGCCTATGGAGAAAGTTAAGTGAATTTATCGATCATCTCATCATATGTACAAATTGATGAGTAAGCTTTTGATAGGAAGCTCCCCTTATGTCCATCTTTCTCTAGACATTTTTGAAAGAGAAATTTGTAAAAAAAAAGTGCAATAATTACACTAGTGTATTATTTTTTTTTTTCAGACCCTTTTTGATGAGAAAATCTCCATCCTAAGCAAATATCTGGAAATCTTTCGTATGCACAAAGATGTACTTGTTTTTGATGAGAAACTCTCCTTGCCTTCCAAGATTTCTACCACCCAATGGTTCTCCCAGTATTTGTTTTAAACTATTAAAGCAACACATCTAGATGACAAAAACCTGGATGTCTTTGATGTTCGATTTCTCCACCCAGTTTGGGAAGACAATGCAGTTGACACTATTAAGTATTCAGCTAATCTTTATTCAACAGTGAATCTTGTCTGATTGTTAAATCATTGGTTGTAACTTATAGTTATTAATTTTATTAATTTAAGTTATTGTAAATTTAGCTTTTTGTCATGCACATGTTTTCATTCAATATCAGCTCTTTTGTTCTTTTTAACCTTCATTTAAGAATGCATTTTTAAATGAAAAGAAAAATGAACTTTCACCGGAACATTTCTTTGATACATACCTTTTTCTTCGTTAGATGTTTTAAAATATTTAGGCAGCAGATGATGGCCAAGGGGCTGCTAATGCCTAGACACTGGGTGAGCTCTGATGTCAAGGCAGCACAACAAATATAAAGTCAGAAAAGTAAAAGGAAAGAAAATAATTAATCCAAAATATGAACTTAAAATAGCAAATAAGACATACAAAATCAGTGGGAAGAATCAATAGGCAATATTCAATGCTAATTCATAAGCTGATTCAATTGTCTATTCTCATGCATAATACAAAAAGTTTGTGTGGGTACCTAGGTGGCCATTGCAGGCATCTTGTGAAACCATTCTTTCTTTTTTGCTACAGAATTTCATCCTTGAGACTTGTGAGTGATCATCTGTGCCACCTTATTCCACTCAAAATTCTAGGGCTTGTTGGAAGATAATTTTAATGGAGACAGACTGCATATAGGTCTTGAATTTGAATAATAATCACATCACAAGAAACATTACATCAAAATGACCTGCGGCGAGCATATATATTTGCTATGTTTTTATTGCGGTAGCATATTACTAGAAGCTTGGATTAAACTAGAGATTAGGGAACTTTTTATTTTTATCCTCAACTAATTTCTTAAATTCTGTGGATCAGCATGCTATCAGCTTTGTAATTCATATTTCTTATGGGATTTGCAGAACAAAATCCACTTCAATTGTTATTTGCAGAAAGAGGGCCACCTTTCCCCACTTTTCCCAGAAACAGTTTCCTTTTGGATGCTGGACTTTACTGAACTATTATGCCCCTACCATCTGATGAATTGCAAACATTTATCTTGCATGCATGCAATGGATGCAGGCATAATACAAGTCACTTCACACTTCAGAATGTTCTTATATATCGGGCATGGGTATAGTGGTCTATGTAAATTCAAATTAACTGTTTCTGCCAAAAAAAAAAGAACTGGCCTTTTTCTTTGAGCTTGACAAAAGTTGCTTTGTTCTGCAAAATTCTCAATATCTTACTACTATTAGAAAAAGAAATGAATTGAGAAAGACTAATTTCCTTTACTAAAGTGGTAAGGTAAAGACAACAAATTCTAGAAGTATATAGGGCTGGTAATGAAAAAGTCAAAAGGAAAAAATTAAATAGTTGCGAGCTTCACTAACATGCTGACTTATAGAATCAACCAGGACTTGTAAAATACACACTAGGACATGTCTAGTGGTAGTGTGGCTCTTTTCAAGGACCTTCCCTTGAGTTTCACCTAAAATGCAGTAGGACTATTCTTGTTAGTTTACCCTTTTATAACAAAAATAGGAGTTCCTATTTATCATCTGAAGGTCCACATGGTTGCTTGGTGACAGGAGTATTATCATTATATAAGGTTAAAGGCAATTGTCTTTACTTATTTTTGAATAAAATGAACAAGGTTGATCATGTTAATGTAAGTGATGGCTTTGAATGGAATAAAGGTATATAAATTTCTTTTGTATCATTTGAAATGTGTAATTTGTTGATTTGCAGGACAAGGAGGGGATACCCCCAGATCAGCAAAGGTTGATTTTTGCTGGGAAACAGTTGGAAGATGGTCGAACCCTAGCTGATTACAATATTCAAAAAGAGTCAACTCTTCACCTCGTTTTGAGGCTTAGGGGTGGAACGATGATTAAGGTGAAGACCCTTACTGGAAAGGAAATTGAAATTGACATTGAACCAACTGACACCATTGATAGGATCAAGGAAAGGGTTGAGGAGAAAGAAGGCATTCCACCTGTCCAACAAAGGTATCCTTTTTAAATACTTTATACTTGTAATTGATATTTTATTACTAAAGTATTCTCTGATTGATCTTCCACCCTCTGGCTGTCTTCATTTCCTTATATTTTGATGGGTCTTGGTTAAGTAGCTGTTAGTGTGTGAACCTCAGTTTCTCTGCATCACAAATTTTATCCTAATTTGCAGTAACTATACATTCAAATGATGTTTATTATAGCAGTGATTGTAAGTCATTTATACCTAGTGGTTTCTTTTTAACCGAGCATCTTTGTCAAGATTCTATTATTCATGGAGCACTTGTAATTTTTTTTTACTGGGTGAGAAGTATCAAACTTTGTTTTCATAATAATTTGTTTCTTTCCTCCACTAGTACATTTTCCGATATTGTTTATCTTGGTTGTCATACGCATTATCGTAAACAGACCATGTCTTGTGTATATCAAGAACAACTTCCTTGGGTGACCAGAAGAAGGAAAACTGTTTAATGGATTCATAGGACATAGACCTCCAAAACATATTAATTTTGACTTCTAGGCGTTTTTAGAGGTGTAGATAAATATGAACAATGTGGATCCTTATTTGGATGGCTCATCATTGGTTTGTAATTGTTAAATATTTTAATTGACATTCAATGTGTGGTTCAACTGTTTGCAATTTGATCAGAAAATCTATAGTTGGATGGCAGGGTCCAGGATTTCGGTTTGCAAACTCTACTGGAAGTCTTATGCATTTGAACTCTTGAGCCATGTGATGTGCACAAAGGGATGGCAGAAAATGTCCCAGTTCATACTCTTTTCATTATGAGGATGCTATGGCTTGGTCTTCTTCTTCTTCTATTTAGAAAGCTTATGATGGCTATGTCTCTATTTTAGGACCCAGTTCCAAAGGAGTCGTTTTTCTTGGCCAACCAAGGTTACTTGTGCATCATTGTCATGTGCCACCAAAATACTGCTTTTAAACGTTCTTTTTAACAAGGGCATAGGGTTTTGGTGGGTAGCGGAGACGGGGGAGATATGGTTTAAGGGTATGAGATGGTGCAGTGAGCCCTGTCAAAGGAGTTGATGTTGTTTGAGGGAATAGGTAATAGATTACTATATTCTTTCACCTAATAAATTGCTGCTGGATTACTATATTCTACCAGTGTTACTCTTCTTGTAGTTTTGAGACTGATGCCAAACCCATTAGGGCTGCATGTGACCAGTTTATTATCTGTATCCAGTGGAAACTTTTTTCAGCATCTGCATCTTTACTCGTTTACAAGCTCTGCAACTAATAGTTTCTTTTATTTATTTATTCTTGTGCAGGCTGATATATGCAGGCAAGCAGCTAGCTGATGATAAAACTGCTAAGGACTACAACATTGAGGGTGGTTCTGTCCTCCACCTCGTTCTTGCTCTGAGGGGTGGTTGCTGGTAGTACTGGCTTCTATGTAAACCATTTAGTGAGAAGCCACCCATATATTTTGGCAATCTGTTGCAAGAGATTCTTGAGACTAAATGTCTGATGCTTTCTGTCAAAAGACACTAATTATTGTAAATGTTTGCTTGAAATAACAAGGAAAACGCTTCTACCGTACGTATTATAGTTCATGGTTGACTATGCTGTTATCTTTTCATCAAAGTATAACATGTTTGGTCCACCCTGTGATATGATTTGTGGGTGGGCCTTAACTGTTGTAATTGGAAGCCAAAATAAACCGTTCCTGGAATGTATCTGTATATGTTTATTAGAGAGGATAAGATATCAAGAGGGGAGTTTAATCCTTTTTGAAAATTTTGGGAGCTTCCAATCCTAAAGAAGGAATTAGTATAGGGTGCATCACCACCAATGAGGAACATGGTATCCAGGCTGTCTGATCTGTGCGTTTCTTTGATCCTATCAATTGTTTCTTTTGACTTGCTCCCGTTCTTCTCATCTTCAACCATCATTTAACATTATTCATGGATAAATTATCCTCCATCTAAACAGGCTCAGAATTTGTTATACTTCGATTCAGGATAGAGTTGTCAAAATGGGTCAGGATTCATGGGCCAGCCCATTTGGCTCTAAAATGGGCCGGCCGGATCGAAAATCCTGTCCCATTTGTGCAAATGAATTTTTGGTCTAAGCCCTGTAGCCCATGGATTGAACCGGATTAGGATCGGTTCAGTCCATGGGTCGGCCCACACCCTTCCTCTTCCTCTCGATCTCCGACTCTCCGGTGCAAGAGTCCCCCTTCCTCTCCCTCTCGGTCCTCGATGGCTCTCCCTCCTCTCGGCTTGTCCCCTCCTCTTCTCTGGCATACGGCCGCCTCTCTCTCCTCCCAACGGTCTCCACACGCCCCTCAATTTCTCTCTTGGTCTTTGGTGCGAGAAACCCCCTCTCTCTCCCTCTCCCTCTCGATCTCCGACGGCCTCTCTTCTTTGGCCTACCTCTCTTCTCCTCTCCTCTGACGTACCGCCGCCCATCTTTCCTTCTCAATCTTCACAACAGTCCACAGCGTCCCTCTCTGCCCTCCTTCTTCCTCTCGACGGTCCCTGACATCCTTTTCTCCCGACGATTCTCAGAGGAGAGAAGCAGTGGTGTCGGGCGATGATAGAAGAGCGGACTCATGGCGTGCAGTACGGATGGTGATAGCTGACATAGGGGAATGGTTCGGATGGAGCGATGATAGAAGAGCGGACTCATGGCGTGCAGCACGAATGGTGATAGCTGACATAGGGGAATGGTTCGGATGGACTTCGGACCCTAAAAAAAAAAAAAAAATTGATCCGTTCCTAACTCACTGTCTATGCGGTTAGGTCGAATTGGGTTTTATGACCTTTTTAACAAGTGGACCGAGTCTGGGGGCTGGACAAAGGGAAACGGAGGAAAGTAGAAGCGAGGCTTCTCTTGCCGCTGCGTAACCCATCATCGTTGCTGTTGCCACCGTCCACTGTGGCAGCAGCGGCGCGATCCAACGGCCACAGCGGCGCGATCCAACGGTGTATATCGCCTTTCGCGCGAAAGATACAACCTGAGAGGGTGCAAATGTAATTTTACGTTTAAATTATTACGGCTTGTCTTTTCCTTGCGCCCTCCTTGGACTCGTTGTCGTTGAGACCGGCCGCCTCTTCCTCCGCGGCTTTAGCCTTTTATTCTTGGAGATTTCCTTTCCTCTTTTCCTTCTCTCGCGACAAAGAAAGCCGAAAGCGTAAGGGAGAGATCGATCGATCGACGATGGGCGGAGGCAATGGTCAGAAGTCCAAGATGGCGCGGGAGAAGAACATGGAGAAGAATAAGGCTCCCAAGGGTTAGTATCCAAAATCCTCCTCCTCCTCTCTCTATCTCTCTCTGTGTTTGTGTGTGTCAATCTCTAAGTCTCCGTCTACATCTCATTGAAATCCGGTAAGAATGTTTCTTTTATTCTTTGATCCGTTGATTTATTTTCATATTAGTTGTGCAGGGAGCCAGCTGGAATCCAACAAGAAAGCCATGACCATCCAGGTTCTAATCGTTTTGCCTTTTTTTCCTTCTAATCCTTCTTCAATTTCGTTCACAAAAACTTAGAATGAGGGTCTTGGGCTGGGGAATTTTTGGGGATTCTCATCGATTGGTCTATATCGAAAAACAAATTCTTGGATAGAGAATGGAAGAGATATAAGTTATGAAATTGTACGCAATCTTTCCAGTAATTAGGTGTTAATTTTATTATTTCTGATGTCAAATAAATATAGACCGGAAATGGAGATTATCATGCATTGGGACGTTGTTTTTAACCTGTTTCCCCCCTCTGTGAAATCTGGATCTTGCTCATCTTTTGATTTTCTTATGCCCGATCTCCATTGATGAACGGTTCCGTAAAATCTTAAGCTCTTGGTGTCATGCAGTTAATTTAGCATGGTAAGGTCTCGGGTTCAAATTTCCTCCAACTCAATTGATTTTTTAATTAATACAGTTCTTGTCCCGACTCGTTTGATGGCTTGTCTCATTTATCCCTCAATGTGCATGGTCTAGGCTTGACGGGAGGAGTATTTGAGCCTAATATACATTGTTATCTAAACTCTTATGCTATTGGGCCGACGGGTTAGGTAGCAGATTGAGCATGAGAGTATGAGCTTCTTCTATCAAATCTTTGTAGCTAGCAAGGGACACCCTTGGTTTTGGACCAATGTATAATTAATCAAATCATTATTATGCTTTATGATTGGAATTCATCGGGCCTCCAACTGTGATGAGATGGAATATATTCCTGTACTCATGCAAATAACTAGAGGATGTTTGAGGTACCTGCAGCGTTATCATTATTACCTTTCTTTGAGCTATTGTGTGTTTGGCCCTTTTGGGTAGATTATGTTTTGAAGATTGAGTTGCTGCTTTTTTCATGCTTCTGATCTTGTAATTCTTGAGTGTTAGTTTTGCCAACTTATCCAACTATATGTTGAGTGGGTATCTGAGTTGGGTTTCATTGGTGAGATAGCTAGTCATGTTCCAAGGTCAATGGTGCCAGTTTGAGTCCCAGGGCCGCTACTTGTGCAAAAAAAAGGCTAATGGTTAGGTTGTACCTGGTCCGGCCTCCTAGAACACTACATTGCAAGGACCATAACTAGTTAATAGCACTTTCTAGATCGCTGTATGTGTCTGTGCTAACCAACTTATACACTCTAAGATGGGGCTTTCAACTATAGTAGGGATTTTGGAGCATGTTCTTTGCTCTTCATGATTAACATGCTACGTGGTGATAGGTTTCAAGTGTTTTAATGCATAAACAATGCATGCTGTTTTAAAAGTCTACAACTTTGTTCTTGTTATTTTTATCCTCTTCTATTTGGTAATATTTGTTAATGGTTCCCCTGTATTTTATGTTGACCTGAATGCAGTGCAAGGTGTGTATGCAGACATTCATGTGTACCACATCAGAAGTTAAGTGCAGAGAGCATGCTGAAGCGAAACATCCAAAGTCAGATGTGTACCAATGTTCACCCACCTCAAAAAATAGAAGTAAGAACAGAAGCATATCCTCGAATCAAATTAAATTTTATATGGATACGCCTGGATAAGCCCTCTAACTGGATGCCATATGTTGAACACTCTATCTGTCAAGACCATAGAATTTGTCGTGTCTTTGTGCTTTATACTATATGAGAGAGTGGACATGGTTTCAATTGGTTGACCCTTTTGCTGCTTGGTTTCCCTTGCTGTATCTATATCATGATCTTAAATAACCTTGGTGGATTCATTTGATACTAGATTTCAAGATGAAGCAGAGTAGCAATGCAACTATGCATTTTATATTCTTTAAACAAAATCATTCTTTAACCTGTTAAATAATTCTAAGGTTATCCTTGTCCACATAATAAGTTGATGCCTTGATGCCTGCTGTAGATGGAGAGCAACCACCGGTTGCAATGTATTCTTTCTTTTCTGAGATTAGGAGGGGCCAATCCCCACCTTCCACCCTATACACACCCCACTCTTGAGGGTAGACTCCAGCTGTAATTGAACACTCATCCCCTGCTCAAGTGGCAAGGGATGATACCATCCATGCAAGTGCTCCGTGCTATCAATGCCTGTTCCTGCTTGTTATTCTTAGTTTGGAACTTTTGAGATGTAGAGGTTTAGGTTTTGGCAATTGAGCTTATTCTGCCTGGCACTTAAGTTGACCAAGCTTTTTGAAATTGTTAGCCTCTGTAGTCACTCTCTTAATCGCAAACCATATTTGTAGGATAGCAAGTGTCATAAATTTCTGATCGCCTATGCTGTTTATTGTTCTTCATCCCATAGAATACAATCAGCATGACTTCATACTTTGCGATATATTGTTTTGAAAGTGATTGATCCTCCCAGTAAAAACTAAAAAATCTAGTCATTACTATATGGTTAATAAAAGATGAATCAGCAATGAGTCTTGTTTGTGAATGTGGTAAAATTTGTGTACCTTCAGTTGAAGCTTGAAGCCCTATTGAGATTCTTTCTTTTTATGTTGTTCATATATGTCTCCCATTGCAGCTTTTCTTTTCTCTTTGGAGAGATGGGGAGAGGAGTGGAGTATGGTGCATAATTAGACACTGGAGTAGACAAGCACCTATAATATTGATAGATCATTGATCAATCTAACCATATATTAATTAATCAAAGTTGAGATGACTTAAAACATTGATCACTGTATTTATATTTTCCAGCAATCTTTAAGGAAATTGCCTTCTCGCAGAGTTTGTGCATTGTTAATCATGACAAATAATTGCAAACCATGTCTCATATAAGTAATGCCTATTGTAGGTCATTCATTTAGAGTGTATTTAATTTGCCTTTATGTCTTTGGCCTATCTGGACTATCTAGTTACCAGAATATTTCATTTATTGGTTAAACTTTGAGTTGGTAAGGGGTAACAACTTAGGTATTTCTGGACGTTTGGTTATTCTTATTAAACAAACAGAAATATTAGTAGCTTCATTGTTGCTAATCTTGAAACCAACCACAAATCTTGGTCTCGGCTATGTGAGTAAAAGGGGTTAGGTACTTTTGCCCACTTGGCTGAACACAGAATCTCTTTGCAAGCTTGGATACTTATGCAAAGATTTGGTAGTTCAGAATGAATCCTACCTTCTTGCAATTATTATAGGTGTAAACAAAATCTGATGATCAAGAGGAAATCCTTTCTGGTCATTGGTTAATGAAGCTAAGGTGGAGGTGAAATTTGTAAAATGGAATTACGGATCTGTGCTCTTAGGAAGGTCTAACTTTGTGTTGGACCAAAATATACTGAAAAGGGAACAAGTTTTACTAGGGAATATGCGGAGAGATCAGGATGCACTTAAGAATGATATTACACTAACATATGATTTACGATTCTCCCATCTCATTATGCAAAAGGATGGAGAGATGATGATCTCAAATAGGAAACTGAATATGTTGGATAAAGTACACTAACTTCTGTGAGATGATAATGAGACTCCTATTTTTGAAGCTATCCGATTAGATATCTACAGTTCTCAGATTGATATACTAACAGAACAGGGATAATGAAATAATGGTTTATAACTCATTGTCTCTAATTTCGGTTGCATGGGTATTCATTGGTTCTTTCCATTTATTTGTTTATAATGAGCAGCAATTTCTGCGGTACAGTGCCTTAAGAGTAAATTTCATGTGGATTCCCTTTAGATTGGACGGTGATCTTTCTAAGTTGACCAAAGTTTGGCAGGAAGATAGCTTTTATTTGGCTACAGACCTGTTTGATATGGAGCAACATGCAAGAACAAGAGAAGACAGATGAACCTGAAGATGGTTTGGTTGAAAGTTGATTAACATGAAATCCAGACAAAGAAATAACTCGAAAAAAAAAAAACATTTGGTCATGTAAATCTATTTCATTTCTTTCAAGGTTTGTATTGTTCAGTTGAAGTGAAAGCTTTAGAAAAGCATACACTTCCCCATTCTTCCATGACTTAGAGGTCTTGTGCTTGCCAAAGTGGCATGAATCTGAATGCACTCCTTTTGGTAATGCTCCTCGCTGTATAATGATTTACAATTTTTTTACCTTTATTTCATTATGTTTTCACTGCAGTTGATATGTGATGAATTCACCAATACAGCTCGCTCAGGTTTAGAAAGTTAATAGATTGGTTACTTTCAGAGGTCGGGGTCCTGAATTAGTTCACTGCAGTTGATAGATGATGAATTTACCGATAGGATTAGAAAGTAAATGAAATGGTGGCATTCACTGTCTGGGGTGCTGAATTCATATTTACTGCTGCAAGTCGAACTCAGCCTCCTAATTTGCTTGGAATTTAGCCATTTCTTTCGTAGTTCTCTTTTCTGCCGTTACCAGTACGAGAGAGAGTCGGTACCAAAGCAACGATATGCTGCTGGAGAGAGTGGGTTGAGTCCGGTGGGCCCTCCATTCTGGTCCTCTCGCATGTGAGGCCAATTGTCTCCGACGTGAATGAACGTTAACTCTAAACACGTGAATTGTCCTCGTGTCGTTACTGTTTATAGACTGCTTTTGAAATAATTCTGAGGGTGGATGCAGAGCTCCGTCTACTTTTATCGGAGTGTGGTGAAGGTAATATATAAACCCAGTTTTGTAGGAATGCTTCCGCTGAAAGATGCTCTTTTGCCATTATATCTCTTTTTACAAATATAAAGGAAACTATCTGGACAATTAGATATCCAATCTGTGATTGCAACGATTCAATTGCAAGATTGAGGATCTATCAACTGAGCTATATCTCCATGAGTCAAATGAAATATGTTTGAAAGAGTCAGATATTTTTTATATTTATTTCTCCTGCAATGGCTCCAAATACTCTTTGTTTTTGTTCCGTTCTTCTTCTTCTTTAGTCAATTTAAATTAATTCAAGTATTAACTTGTTTCTAGAGTAATTAAAGTTAGGGGCGGTAGTGTAACCGTTTGATCCATTTAATTTATTTTAATTTATTATAGTTTAGATTAGATTATCAGTTTAATAAAACGATCATATCCTGCTCTGAATATTTAATCTACTTAATAAATAAATTGGATGCAGATTGATAAATTATTTTGTGTATCCTAAATCTGAGCCGATCTGTCTGCTGTCCGATGCCGTTGCCACCCCTAATTAAAATTTTGAAGTTAAATGCTCTCGATGGCTCGATTGGAGGATAGGGAGATTTTTTGTTTGGGGTTATCGGACGATAAGGAGTGACCTTAGTGATTGTTCACAGCTCAACAAATGATCTCCACCGTCGAATGAGGATGCTGAACCATCCATGACATGAGACACTCTCTACCCGCCCCGCCCCCCCCCCCTCTCCTTCCAGAGTTGCGGACTGCGTTCCTGCCTCCTTCCGTGATACGAAACGTAGCATGACGCACGCATGCGACGACTACGAAGACGACGGACTTGGCCTGCTGCTGGCCATTCACCCTCGACGAGTCTCGAGGGATGGGAAAACCCACCAACTCCTCCCCTTCTCTCTCCTCCCACTTTCGCCTGGAAATCCTGCCCCGCGGGGCCCACCGACGCGCAAAACCAACCCACGCCCACGCGCATGGCGTGCCCCTCTCTTTCCATCGTTCCGTCTTTTGACTGCTGACTTCCATGACGCCTCGCGTTGACCGCCGCTGGTACTGCCTCCCACCATCTTCCCCAACCCCATACATCCCTCCCCCCCCCATTCCCATTTCTCCCATTCCAAGAGCTTCCACCTC
>KE504694.1:1253863-1265001 GCA_000441515.1 Elaeis oleifera | reverse complement strand
GCTAATGTGGTGGCAATGAACATTTATGTTTGTACATGACACTCATAACCCACTTCAGACTTTGCCCTACTTCCTCCCCCCCCCCCCCCCCCTCCCTCTCTCTCATACGCACCCACACACGCACACAAAGAACATATCCTAACCAGGTTACTGAAGTATCTTTTCACATTATACCGTTTCTTATTTGTAAGATGACTTTTGATACCAAAGCTTCAAGTCCTAAATATTCATTGACCGGCGTATTAAAGTAGCTCTCGACACATACCAACTTCAGATATGAACAGGAGATGGCACAAACAAACCATACCCATTTTGTCCCATCATCTGACATAGGAAGTAGAACATCAATATGAATGCTAAAGAATACTAACTATGACAAAGAAATGATACTAAGCTATTCTAATAGTAGAACAGTGATGTAGGAGGTCAATCCTAGCACTTGCTCAAAATAGACTCACAATATGTTGTCAAGTTTTGATTAATGATGCCTCAATCCATAAGTTAACTTCTATAAGGAAATACCCAGACAGATGACTTCTAATTAAGGTTAAGACTAAGGTGACTATCATAAGTTGCCACCGAGCATTGAAACTAATGCAAGTCAAAGTTCAGATTATTAAGCTCAACACAGTAATTTAGAAATCAACATGGCATATGTTTAATATATCTGCACATTTGTATGTACACATACATACATGCATTAATTCATGAATCTATGTATTGTGTGCATTTATATCAAAAGGAGGTCACAATGCTCCAACTAATGATCAGAAAAACAATATGGGTCTACTGCAGGAAAGGTTTGGAAGATCCAAACTTAGTAACAGCAGTATTTCTAGCAACAGCATAAATTCAATAAGACCTAAAATATCAAAATGATTGTGACCTTGGCAATTTTAACAAGCTGATCATGATTATCATGGCCATAGAAGAAGGGTTCCTTGCGAAATATCTGCAATAAAACAGCAGAGAATTGTCACCACTCACCATAATCAAGAAGTCATTGATGAGCAAGAAGGAACAATCTAATAGCATTTAAGGTACCAAGGAACGAAGAAAAGATAAAGTCAAAAGCTTTTGGCACTAACCATTCCAGCAAACATGCAACCAAGACTCCACATGTCCAGGGAGTAGTCATAATCTTGCAAGTCCACAAGGAGTTCGGGCCCCTTAAAATATCTGATTTTGAATTTTAAACAATGAATATTACGTAGTCAAGCAATTGTATACAGAGTAACATGAGCATTTACTACATCCACTTGTAATCACGCCCACATATCTATAGCTATTTATATATCAGAATATAGAGAACCTCATTCAGAAAGGCAAAAGTTCTGAAAGACTCAGCTGGTGCATGGCTTTGCCTATAATTTCGACAATATATAACCCATGGGACACTATTTGAAAACACAATAAATATCACCAAATTTCTTCAAAACATTCTACAAAAACAGTTGGAAAATATTGTTCCTATAACTACCATCATGATGTTTCTCCCCCTGCTGCTACCATGAATGAAACTTACATAGTTTGAGCCAGTAATATCTAAATCCTTTAAAAATCTTATCTCTATGTGCTTCACAAGTACATTAATACCTTTGTCAAGGTGAAATGGTTAGGAGTTATACATGGCGACATGGGCTCCCTGTATCAAGAGAGGATGTATGATCTTTTGTAACAAGTTTGTTATAAGAGATTGGAAACAGAAAGTTGTGAGAATTTGAACAAACCAAAGGGTTGTAGGAGGCCAAGGTGGGCATTCCCCCTCCAATACCAATTGATTGATATAGTAATAATAACAGTATTGTATATTTTTTGTGACTTTATTATTTTATTTTTCGGAGCAATTATAAAAAAAAAAAATCCATCTATTACTAACATGCAATCTTTGATTAAATATAACAACATATCAATTTTAATGAACAATAATTGTGAGGACTAGTGCCAGTGTGTATTTAGTCGCACATGGGTTATTCGCTGGAAAGATCTTGGATACATATGTAGGGCCAATAACCCAATAATACCTTTTGGTTAGCTTTTGTGGATGAGATCTTGGATTGTTAATAAAAGATATCAAAGCCGACCCAAACCATAGTTTATGTAGACTAGGATATACCGCAGTATAGGTTCATTGGGTTGACCACAGACTGATTGTGGTGTTTATGAATGGATATATGGATTTAGACCCTTAGCTTGGTAAGGATGCCAGCGCTTACATGAGGAAAGTATGTAAGGACCGATGCGGGTGTATATTATACAAGACCAAGGGACCCAAATAATCCTTTCGGCTAGTTTTTTTAAATGATATCTTGGATTGTTACAAATAGTATCAAAGTGAATACCCATGACACCCCTTCTCCACATTGGTTATTTATTGAGAAGATTTTGAGTACTTATATAGGGCCAAAAAATTCAAATAATGCCTTTTGGCTAACCCATGGAATTTCATACTAGTCCAAACCGGCTAGTACACCCCGCACCGAGTTGGACCGACCGATACACCCCGTACCGAGCCGGACCGACAGGAAACTGGGACGATTCGACCAAGAAAAATGGTACACGAGTGGAGGGAGAGGGAAAGAGAGGAAGAGAGAGAGGAGAGGAGGGAGGAGATCATGACACCGCCGGAGGCCAGCGATGGCCTGCTGCAGCTACCGGAGGGCCGCAGAGGCTTTCACGGCTCGATGTCGCCCGATAGGACTTTTAAACGAGAGAGAAAGAGAGAGAGGCAGAGCAACGATAAGGATCATGCAGCCGGTAGAGAGGTTGTCGGAGAATGCCAGTTGACCGCCGTGGCCACCAAACGGTAAAAAATGCGCAGATGGAGCCGTGGTCACGAAACAGGGGTGACCATCCCTCTTCCTTCATCGCATTTTTTTAAAAATGCTGATGAATAGTGAAGCCAGCAATCAATTTGCCGGCTTTACTTTTTAAGTTTTTTTTTTTAAATCATGAAGCTGGCAAACCCATTGCTGGCTTCACCGTAATCCACATTAAAAAAAAACCTATGAAACATCACGCCTACGGCATCACAAGCATCGAGTGCGCCATCCGACGGCCATGGTGGCCAGTCGGAAGCCTTCGATGGCCTCTCCAATGGCTTCTCCTCTTTTCTTCTTTCCCCTCTCTATATCTCTCTCTCTTCCTCCTAATTCGCTTCCTTTGCTCTGTGTCGATTCGTGCCGGTCCAATCCGATATGGATCCATACCGACCCATACTGCCAACCAACCAATACGGGTTTCGGTACTGAGTCCGCAAATCTTGGGCTAGTCTTTTTAGATGAGGTCTCAGGTCATTACAATAATAGGGATAGAAGATGCTTATTTGATTTTTGGTATTTGCTATTTGTATATAAAGCCAATACTACATAGAGATGTGATCATGATTTTTCCAATACTATTATGTAGGATAAAGGTTAACCATTATAATACATCACAAGGTGGTGAGTAAGTTTACCGGTCACTTTAAGCATGACTACATCCCGACATTTCTAATACAACCAAACAACAAAACTAGCCGATAGCTAATTCCCATTCCTGCCACTTCCTAGCAACCAAATGCCAGAAGTTTTAGAACCATAGTTCTCTAGTATTTACTTCCAACACAAACCAAATACACCAATTATAACTTTAGCAAAAGTAATTCATCAAAACTCACTTCTCCAAAAGTTGCCATTTCCCAGTTGGGCCACTTTGATGCAACCAAATAGGCCCTTGGTCCTTGTTGAACTCCCACTCGTGGTTTTGAAGAAAATTGAATTTCAATTTACCTAGGTAAAGACCACTTAGCTTCTAATAAATTGCCCACCTCCCTCAACACACCCACCTCTCCCAGTTGGTTACATTTGGGCAATATGCACCACTCCCTCCACCTTGACCCACCCAATATCCACTTTTATAAACCCTCATGACACTTCTTGCTCTTTTTCTTAATCTAACTAGGCTTTTTGATGCTATTCTCTCTCCCAATGCAGTTGAAAGATTATAAGTGGCCCTTTATTTGGATCTAAGTCATCCAAATTTGAGCCCACCTAGTTTATCGATTTTTCCACCAAAGTACACCCTTTTATTGCTGGTTGTTTGTAGTAATTTTGGATAGTAGGAAATGATTTCTAGTTAAAGAAGAAAGGGCATATTCCCTGTTTCCTTTCCTGATGTTCCCTCTTCTTTTCCTTTTCTTCATATTCTTTGTCCTATTCCTCTCTATTTTCTCCTAAGTTCCTCTCTTTATCTAAATTCTTCTCTCTTCCAATGACAATGGATGGTAATACACAATCTATCATTGTTGTCTATCACTGCCATGATGATCTGACTACCCAAAGTCTGCTCACCATTTGATGAAGGCTGAAGTCTTGAGACTGTAGCTACATAAAGGGAGAAGGAGAAAATTGGCAAAGGAGAGCTTTAAGAGGGAGAAGGAAATAGCCTGATGTACAACAATGGTTTGAAAGATTCTAAGCAGGAGATAGGTGGTCAAGGGGCTGCCCTATCCCTAGGAATCTATGCGGGCACCAAGACTTCAAGGTGGCCCAAACAATATAAAATAAAATTCATAAGGTTGCAAAATGAAAACAATGTAAAAACACATTGCTTAGACAATAATCCCATCTACACATGAACGGGATACAAACATTAGGTAAACTCAACAAGAAATAATACTAGATAACTGATAATATCTAGCTCTCACTTTTTTGCTCTAATTTTACTTCAGTGGCAGGCATCGTCAGTCCCAGCCTCAATAGCAGCCATTCTGGGAAGTAGCCAAAGCAACAGTAAATGCTGCAGCTGATATAGTCACACCAGCAGTGTCACAATTGTAGCAGCCCAGTGGCAACAAAAAGGGAGAGAGGTGGGGGTGGGAAAGGCGGGAGAGGGAGGAGTGTGGAATAGAGGGAGGGAGGGAGGGAGGAAAAAAACCTCAAAGATTCTGGCAAAGCCGCTGCTAGCTGGTGACTCCCCCCCCCCCCCCACTCTCTCTCTGTCTTCATTCTCTAGGCTGATGTTAGGGTTCAGGCAAAATCGGATGTGGAGAAAGGAAAATTGGAAGATTAATCAATTCAGTGCTTTAATTGGGTATAATTGCTTGCAGAAATTTCTGGACAACATCAGACAACTACTTAGAATGCATGATCTGTCTTTCAAAAGAGCATGCAGACCCACTTTTGTCAAGCCATGACCCTCACACTGCATCACAACTAAGGGATATCAGCTTCCTAACACAAGCATGATTCTGCTTGGTAGTAAAGGCCAAGTCATCTCAGAGGGATCAATTGATCTATTTTCGAATGCTAACAATTTTAAGTTATAATAAAAAATAAATAGTAAACCAATGATTTTGGCATGGCTCCTAACTAAGTTGTCAACTCATCCAACAATTACTTCTTGACAAGTAAATCCCTCTGTTACCAGTCTCCACATATCAATATGTTTGGACATATTGCTACACACCCACCATCTACGCCAGATTCTCTCTTATATGTGAGTACTTGTAAGAAACTTTTATCTGAATAATCAATATGCCTACAAGCTCGCCTCCCAATACATATTGGACACTAAAGAAACAATAATCTGGTTGATAATGAGGTCAAATAAATATTATCGATAACTTAGTCGGTAATGAGGTTAAATGAGATAAAATGATTGCTTCTTTGAAGTTGAGAAAGTAGTTGATTACTCTTTTCAGGAAATTCATTGAATAAGTACAGGAATATAGGGTTGCTAAAAACCAAAAAATCTAATCAATTTGGAGTAGAAGGCATGAAAAATTGCCAAATGAACAAGCATTAAGGCATGAGATTAGAACCGTTTAGTCACACTTACCTTGAAGCCACACGAACATTGTACTCCTTTCCAGGATGGTAGAATTCAGCAAGTCCCCAGTCTATCAAGCGGAGTTTTCGGAGTTCATGATCAATCATAACATTGTGAGGCTTGACATCTCGGTGCATTATTCCTTGTGAATGACAGTAATCTAATGCCTGGAGTTACAAGAAGTTAATAATACAATACTAAGGAAACTCCTATTACTACTGAAGCACTTTGAAATCAATAGCAAGATAAATAATCTCAACAACTTCCAAGTCAAAAAGTGCTGCAACTAAATGATTGTCATGATAAGCATTCCTAATCTCTAATAACAGCTGCAAAAAAGATTGCTTAGCGATATCTATATAAAGGAACACAACAAGGTAGAATTAGAAGGGATGGAGGGAAGAAGGTAAATAACTAAATTAAGTAGAGCAATGATAGCCTGCAGACATAATAATAGTACAAAACCATTTGCAATTAACACTAATTACAGCAGTGTAGGCAATATATGCTTCTGCATGTAACCAAAACAGATCTGTAGAAATTTGTGAACTAGCAGATCACTCCAGCATTCACCGATCGGTTGAGTGAAACGAAAGGACACAACAACCACCACAATGACGACGATGACAAAAGAAGAAGAAGAAAACATGACACCGTCCTCATGGACAATAAAACTACTAAACATCACATGGAAATGTTCAGCTGCTGCAGTAACAGAATGAAGTTTAGCTTAAAGCTAACACCCATTAAACAAGAAATGGATGCATAATTGGTGCTATTACTTTTATATATGCATATTGTGAGGGGTACTTATTAGATTGCATGCATAAAAATTGCGAGAAAAAGTTTGGAAGAGGTTGTGGTGACAATTGTTTCAGCCTCATCAGGAATAATTGTCTAGAATGGTTCCATGACCAGGTTGACAGTGGGACAAGTCTGGATGGCTATGGTTATAGTCACTCACTGGTTACCAAAATAACAGTCACAATTCTTTGAATTAATTCATTTTTCTTTGATACTAAGTACAAGAGTAGTTAAATGATATTGCATCATTATCAGCCAATATACCAGCTTAGTATGGAGGGGTGTGTTTGCTTTGGCATAGAGCTGACAAACACCAGCTCATCTAAACAATGGTTGCACCTGGACATGGTTTAAAAGGCTGATTTGAGACTCAACTTGCCTCATGCCTCAAGATGAGACTCTATAGAAACACCTTGAGACTCATTGGTGACGCTTTATGATGTGAAGACTATCAAACTAATATTTCATGTAAAACACATTCAATTTATGTTTATATTATACCTTATGTGGGAGGCAAACAAGTTAGGCTTTTACTATTTCCATAGCGAAATAGAAGAGAAGAAAAGGATTTACAATTTCTGCATGATGTTCTGTGAACCTAAATCCAAAACCTGGTTAATAGTAAGAAATGTAACCATATGATATACTTCAGAATTTGCACATTATTGGCATGTACAATCACACCAAATTTCATATTCATGTAAAACCACATAGGATTAACATTGACATTTTTTGCCTTGCATATTTCACATTATTTTTTCATAAATTCTAAACCATATAAAAAATAAATGAGATCTATTGACATGCCTTAAAATGAGCTACTTGGTTTCTTTTTTTCATCTTGTTAGTAGTTTTACCAATCTTTTCCTCCTGGATGCTAATATACAAAGAAAAAAATAGACTATCCCTTGTTAATGCAAAGCCTTGCAAGATCCAAATTGGCCCGTACAATTGTTCAACCTTCAGTTAAAGACACTTCAAGCCTGTACCTGCTGGTTATTCTAGCGATCTGAGTGCATACCGGTTCAAGGATGAAACCCTTCCAGTTAAAGACTCAGCGCCCTGCTAGTTTTTGATTCTGAGACATATTGAATATGAAATTGCTAAATATCTGTAGACATACAGGTACTACTTCTTCACAGGTTTTGCAAATATATAAACCTTTCATTGTTAGATTGATTTCTCCTCAAGAGTTGAGGAATAGAATCTTTATTTTA
The DNA here is from genome assembly GCA_000441515.1 of Elaeis oleifera. Lineage (NCBI taxonomy): Eukaryota > Viridiplantae > Streptophyta > Magnoliopsida > Arecales > Arecaceae > Elaeis > Elaeis oleifera. The sequence goes on along the minus strand of KE504694.1, from coordinate 1,257,169 downwards.
CTCAGAACACCTGACAATCTAATAATTATGTTTACAAAAATGTTACAGGTAATAGGTCACTTTAAAAGAAGCAAATTAGGCTCCCCTCAATCAGTATTAAAAAAGATATGATATGTAACTGGAGGATGTTACACTAAATTAAACGCTGCCAGTGACATTATGATCAATATATTTTTCTCTAATATCAATGGACATGTTCCAGATAACTCAAATAAAGCAAGTAAAACATCAGTAGAACAAAAAATGAAATGGGGATTCTAGCACTACAAGTACCTGCAAGAAGTAAATCACAATATCAAGGTCTAAAAGCAAAAGGAAAATGAAGGATAACAATGCACATAAAACAATCAGCACTCACCAACAACCTAATGTTCTAACACTTTAAGAGACAAGCATCTATAATCCTTTTCTCTGTTGGTGGATCAACCACCGGTTCTGAGTTATTCACCTTGTTCCTTTTTTTTAATCCAACTACACTTTCCAACATCTCAAAATTGACACTAGCTCAGAGGCCCTAAGCATGCTATTGAGGAAACAGTATGCACACTCAAGTTGCCAGAAATGTTTGACCTACCACCTCATGAAGCTAAACACAGTGCTCATCATCACTTGGGATTCACGAAACTATTGTTTCTCCTAGTTCAGCATTTTCCCTTTCAATGAAAGCGCATGTGCAAAATATGAACATTCATTACTATGGTCATTATATTGTGAGCAAAACAAGCATGCGGCAAAACATGTACAAATATAACAGAGAAAAGTGAGTTAAAAAATGAACCTTGAGAAGCTCATATATGTAGTAGCGTATGTCATAATCTGTCAGCGTGGGATATAAGATTTTGAAATCTGTACTGTTCACATATTCAAATATTAAGCTAGGAGTTTTTGAATGCTGATCTCTGACAATATCAAGAAGCTTTACAATATTTGGACCACCACAGAGGTTCTGAAGTATTTTAATCTCCCTCTTTATCTGCAAAAAGTGACAACAGAGAAATTATTTGTGAGAAGCTCGAAGATAAGCGAGATTAACCAAATGCTGTCATTGTTGTTTCCCCATATTTTCAACAACTGAGAGACAGTGCCAACAGAGTGCAAAAATCATTCATACAATGAAAGCATTGTAAAAAAATTGAAAACTAAAGTACTCATTCATGCAACAAGAGTAAGAAGGACAACTACCACTAGATGCAAATCCTCTGTGATCAACCCATATTCAACTATACACTCCCATTATCTTTTCGTGAATGTTTTGTCAATCAAACCATTACTTATGACAATCAGTAGTTACAAATTACCCCAAAAAAGCATTAGTTAAGCACTAGTTATGAAGAAATATGTTTTTAATAGGTTTTGTATGCAGGAGTCAAGGGGTCCCTAAGATTTTAGAAAGTATCTTCACCCATCTTAGAAAGGGATGGGATAAAATAGAATAAGAGGTCCTGATGTAATTCAAGAGATTTGTAATGTAAATACCACTCAAAAAGGGTTGACCGCTGAGTAAATTGAGCATCTATCAACTCTTCAGGTCTTCCTAGAAAGATCAACAGGTCAATATTAAAGGGAAGATAATAGAGAGAGAAATATTCAAATAGGCAAAATTTTCCCTTCTTGCAAAGAGATCTTGGCCCTTTTTTTCTTGTCCTTCACATATGTTCCCCTTATCTTTCTACAGTTACAAAAAATAACACAGCAATTATTTCAAAGCACTCTGAAAAAGTAGCTAGAACAAGATAAAAACATACATCTTGTTCCTTATGTAACTACATTACAATCTGAACCACAATGTAGTCTGTCTCAGTTAACCAATATGAAACCATGCTAACTTGAGAAATAAGCATATCTAAATCAGATTCTGTAAAATGGACAGTCAAAATGTTTGCAGCAATGATCTATTAAATTAGGTGGTAGTAATGAGCCTCTCATCAGAATTTTTTTTTTAATCTTCCCCCCAACAAATCCACTAGCTAATGAACCATCATCTATGGACCTGCTTGATGACAAAATAAAGGTGAAGTTGCAACAAAACTTAAGAAGATAACTGCACCTTTGCTAGCAAAGCATAAAACCTGCTTAGCAATGGATCTCAAAACTTTGAAGCACTGACTCAACAAAACTTAAGAAGATAACTGCATCTTAGCCAGTAAAGCATAAAACCTGCTTAGCAATGGATCTTAAAACTTTGAAGCACTGACTTGAAAAAGGAGTTAAACTGGAGTATTTTATATAATCTATTTTTTTGGAATCACAAATGGATCACCACTGCATGCCTGAACATCACTTCATAAATTGAATGGTCACATCATGACTCTTAAAGGTACTAAATGTTAAATTGATATAGTACATTGTGCTTTGATTTTTGTTAAGAACTTCATGGGTAATTTTAATGCTATAGAAGACATCAGTTCATTTCATATATCTAGATTCCTGGATTATCATACTGCAATAATAAATATATGTTCTACTTGCCCTCCTTGTCATATCTAACTTATCAGGGAACAAGAACATCTGACTCTCACAATTACAGCCATGCAGCTTTTGTGTGATTTCTTTTATATTTATCACTCACAATATCAAAATAGCAAATATAAGGAATAAAAACAGAAAAAGACAGCAAACTACTAGATTCATGTGGGTTCCAAACAGCATAATTGAATGTTAAAAATATTATAAATACCTTTTCTTCTTAACAGGCTTAAGGATCTTGATGATGCACCGTTCATTGTTGGATACATTTATACCTTCAAAGACCTCGCTGTACTTTCCTCTCCCAACTTTCCTGACAACCTCATAATCTTCCTGATCACTGGAGAGAGAGAGAGAGAAGCCTTAATACCTTGATCACAACTATTTTGGCTTTCTATAATTTCAGACTACAGCTTACAGCTAACCAGAGAACATAATCAGTTTCATGGTCTAGTGGTTATGACATAAAGACCATTGCTTGGTGCAATAGTAAAAGGCTAGGGCTGACAAACGCAACGACCCTGGTTCAAGTCCTAAGGCAGCCACTTTGTGCCAAAAAAGGACAGATTAGGTTTGTCCCTAGTTTGCCCTTCTCAGGATCCTGGATTGCCAGGACCATTACTGGGTAATGGCCTTTTCTAGCTATATCATGCAAAATGCCATATATGCAACAGTGCAGCTAAGTGAAACATTTACTGATTACAAAGAAACTGTATTTTGCAGAATCAAAAGTTCCTGATATTAAGGGCACTAGCCGTCCGTTCCAAAAATCATTATAATGGTATCAAAAGAGAGAGAGAGAGAGAGAGAGAGAGAGAGAGAGAAGAAGAAAGTAACAAA
>KE504694.1:1214244-1229375 GCA_000441515.1 Elaeis oleifera | reverse complement strand
GTATATATATATATATATATATATATATATATAGCCCAATGGTCGCCTCTGTTGCATGCTTCTATGCATACCAATCATGCTGAAGCAATAAGGGTAGCCTGCATCATTCTCTATGGGGAAGAGATTTTGACTTCCTCCTCATTCGAATATAGCAATCGTAATTAAGAGAGGTTCAATGATCTATAAGGCAAGATATAACCTTCCAACCTTCTCACCTATAATAAGCTGCCATGTGTCCCATAGATGGTATATCCTACGATAAAAATCATTGAAAGAGGGGATGTAAAGGTATGCTCCTATGATCTCCTCTCATAGGTCTCCTACTGATTTGACCACTACACATCTGTAGCCTTTTTTTCTATCGTTTTCCTTTTTTGCTACAGTTGGACCTCTAAGATCCTTCCAAGTTCGATAAGATGGCAATTATACAAAATCAATGTGGAAAGAAAACTTAGCCATTGTGCAGTTCGGGTATACATCAAATGCCACCTATGTTAATTTAGATTTTTAGTTTTTTTTTTTTCAATCTCTCTTGTGTGCCATCCAACTAACACTTCTTTAAGTGAGTATGGGGGTTGTACATACCCATGAAAGATGGCACATTATATTAATCATGATGTAAAGACATCCATCTCCCCCTATGCACCCCCTACCAACCCTCACTTTTGTAGATCAATTGGATGATGATGTCTGCAAGCTCAATAAATATTGATTAAAGCATCCATGCATCATAAAGATAATGTGGACATGTGTCATATAGGAGACACCTTCGAATTGCCTTTAATTATGGTTATTATATTTGGAGTGAAAGTAGAATAGTATAATGGAGTAACAAATAGATATGCGATATAGCCCAGCAATAAAATAATGAAACTAGATCATAGACACAAAACCCCTCAAAAGTTGAAATGAACAATGAAGATATTGGCTACATAGATAATGAGCCATTGCCACATAATGAGGGCTCCCTTGATATTAAGAAACATAGCATGAATAGGGCTATTAAGGCCCATGCACAATAAAATACTTAACATATAACTAAAACATGAGAACATAATCATGAAATAGTCTTCTTGGGGATGCAATCCCATAAGCATCTGCCTACAACAAATAAGCAAAAGGAGCATTGATATCAAAGTTAGATGGCCAATGAAAGTCACCATGTAATGCTCAAGTAGCTAGATAATCTATAGAGTGGTTTGCTTCCCTATGATTATGTGATACATTGAAGTAAGAAGCTGCTAATTTCCAAACAATCAAATCATTCATTAGAGGTGTAGGCTTATATTTAGTACCTTGTAGATGCTGAATCCAAGAATAAAAGCTAGTGAGTCCCCTTTTAACCACACATGTTGTGCATGTAAATCCACAATTATAGTATGCATTGCTAACTAAGCTACAGTAAGTTCAGACATTGGTACAGAAGAGGGCAGCAATAGTTTGCCACCAGTCTTTAAAAGATAGATAATAGCATCTTGAATAACATACCTAACCATAGCCTTACCTATAGTAGTTGTAGCATGAAAGTTGATTTTCAATACTCCAGAAGGAGGGGTAACCATGACAATAGGTGATAGTGAGACTGAATCACATTAATTTGATTATAGCTACTCCAATGCCTTAATGGAATACTAGATAAAGAGAATTGAAATTCAGACCAAAATTGAGATAGAGGAACAAGAGCTAGCCTTATAATGAATAGGAGATTGGCTCTTTTGCTGAAAAATTCTTTCACTCTGCAATATCTAGAGCAATGAAGATACATAAGCCACAATAGGCCTATAATTTTCTCCAGTATAGTAACAGACATATAGTCTATCAAAGTTGTGAGAGTAGTCGTATAGAAATCCACTCAATACAGATGCCTTAGTTGCTCTCAACAAGTGAAGGCAAAGGAACAATGAATAGAATATGAGAAGTATCCTCCTTTTGGTGTAAACAAAGATCCAAAAATTGCAATGAATTAGCAACAATATCTTTTGAACAAGAAAATTTTACAAGGTATATAATCGATCCTACAAGAGTTTCCATTAGAAGGTTTAACTCTAGGTGGACAATTAACCTCCAAAACCATTTGAAATGACCATGCATCAGAGAATGAGATTGCTGAGCACACAAAACATACATATCAATTAAAGAAATAGAAGCAAATTTAGTATACGCCGATGATGGCCGATCAAACCATGGTCCTTAAGTATATGGATTGAATTTATTATAGTCATCATATTAGTTGGAAACAAAGAGAATAGTTGATCATTATTCCAAATATGACCTGATGTGATGAGAACTGTTGGGATATTTATTCGAAGTTACAATCTTGGCGGAACCTGAACTTTCTATCCGGTTGAAGATCGACAATTGCTTGCATCCTCAGACCTACTTAGATGGATATCATGAATGTTCGAAAACCATCTAAACGATGCAAATTTCATAGATCGACGGTATCAAACCGATAATTTTATTCGGATGTCTACTAAGTAACAATGAAGAAATGGTAACCCACGTCCTGAAAATTATGGGTTAGAATAGTTACAATGCACAATGAGGGCATTAATTGCTCATAACTGAAAAATCGTAGGCAAGAATAACTGCCCACTAAATCCATATTGAATTTAGTAACTCCCATATTTCCATACTCTAATGGATGAAGGCTACGATATAACGGCAAAATTTCATCCTTATATAAAGGGAGTTAAGAGGGGGATCCGGATAAGCTTTTTGAAGTAATTAAGCTCTCGCTTCTATGATTTTTCCTACTATTTTCTTAACTCCAACTGACTTAGGCATCGGAGGGTCTCCTGCTGAATAATTTCTGGCAAGCACACTTATCTAGCACAAACTAAGGGCTTTGTCAAAGTTTAACAGCAATAGATTGGTGCACTAAGAAGACGAAGAAGATATCCCTCTTAAAGGAAGAATCATGATAAAATAAGAGCTCAAAATGTATCTACCAACACTGCTGATGCTTTTCACAATGTGAAGAGCACCCAAACCAGCATGCAGAGCCTAGTGCTTCATACTTTGTGATCGTGGTAGACCGGCAGCAGTTTGCCACATTAGTTCAACAAGTGAAAATCCTAACAAAGGCTGTCCATGGTTTACAGCATATTATGAAAAAGTCACAACAACAACAACTACCTTCGAAGGAGCCAGCATCGTATGCCGCACCATCCAAGTATAGCCAGCAAGCTCCTTCACCTCAATGCCAACCTATTTGGCACTCGCATTGTGCCGTTCTCGAGGAGCGATGATCTCTTCCTCCTCACCAAAATTTGAGGAAGGAGAAGCGACGACACTCTCCCTCAAGCTCATCTAAAGAAGACTTAGGATATTCTCGATATCATGATGAGCCCTAATGACGACTGGATGACTACAATCGAAAACTATGAGAAATCAATCATTGACTTACTGAGTTTCTAGGGGACAAATGGCCTTGCATTCAATACATGTCCTCCTTTTCCTGATGAATCATGGACAAATCGATCCTGGCTCATTTCAAGGTACCTCAATTGTAGCCATCAATAACTCCACTGACCCTCTTAGCCACTTGAGAGCTACAAAGCTCTCATGATAATTTAAGGGGCTACCGACGCCCTTTTTTATTTGGCCTTCCCAGCTACTCTTCAGAAACTGCTCGGATCCAGTACTCCATACTCCAACCAAAAGTGTTCACTCTTTCGAGCAGTTTTGTCACACCTCAAATTCAGAACATAACACGGTCATGCTATCAAGGGTGCAGCCCTCGATAATACGAAGCCAATCAATTATAATCAACTAAAATCTATCATAAATTAATAAAATTTAATAAAAGATTTAATTATATTATTCATCAAATAATTAAATTAAAATTAGTTCAGAGTATCTAAATCTAAAATCAAATATCAATCTATGTCTCAAAATTCATAAATAATTCACTACAAGTCCATAATCATCCTATAAATTATAATTCAGCTGCAAAATCTCCAAGCTCGCTAGTATATACTCTCAATTCTGGATCATCCTTCGTTTCTAGCCTTATTCTTCTGAACAGAAAAAAGATATAAGCTACACTAGCTCAGTAAGTAGAACCTATGCTTTCTTATCGGATCAAGCATAAGTATTTTCATGATAATATAATATTTAAAAGGTAATAAATATTATAAAATAAATATTTCATAGAGCATATAATAAATAAATCAAAAATCAATCATGTATATATAAGTCTTAAATATTTCATAAACATATTTCATAAATCATTCTTATTATGTGTCTATGTCATGTTTCAAAATCTTGCTCACAGATATTCGTACTATGATCACTTTATATCTATGACAGGATCAATGTTCTTAATCAAAAGTTCTTATTTTATATGTCAATTTTATATGCACTGATAGGGCCTATGTGCTTATGGATGCTAGCTCTGGATATCGATCTTTCCATAGAGATTCAATTATAGCTATCTGAGAGCTTTTCAAATCTTTATATCTCATATGCTAATCCTTATTTATGAAAAATATAATTTCATCAATAACAGACTATTTGCATAGAAAATATGATAATTTTAAATAAATAAGGAGCATAAGATTCATTTATTTTATTCATCGTAGATCTTTAAACTTCGTTAGATGAATCAGATAATTCTATTTAAAATATTAAATCATGATCAATTTTTATTTAATAAATTTAATAAAATTAAATAATATTAAATGAAGATGGTTGACTGGATAATCGATCCAAGAGACTATTCGAACATCGAAGTAATTCGGGATCATCTTGCCAGGGTCAACATAGGTTCTAGAAGTAAAAAATATGACTCTATACAGGATCCATAGGTCTTTTAGAGAGAAAAATAGGTGACAAATAAAAATAGAGAGAGAAATAGTATCTAGGGTCCCATCAACTTCTAGAGAGAGAAAGTACAAGAGAGAGAATGAGAGAGAGTAGAGAAGGAAAAAAATTAGAGACTCAAGAGAGAATTTTCTCTCTCTTCTTCTTCTTCTTTTCCTTTTTTTCTTTTCTTTTTTTTCTTTCCTTTTTCTTTCTTCTTTTCTTGGCCAATCAAGGGAACAAAGGCTGATGACTTGTGGCTAGGAGTCCAACGGCGATATAGGATGCTAACGGTGGTAGAGCAAAGGATGGCCGATGGTAAGTGGCTGGCCAACAAAAGAAAATAAAAAAAACTCAAAAAATAGGGGACCACCTCTTTCTTTGATTTTCTCAATCATTGATGGCCAAACCTCTGGAGAAGAAAGCTAGCAAGGTGGAGGTCTTGGCCCACGAGTGAGGTGCTACAAATGGTGGCATCGGTGGTTGGAAAAGGAGAAATAGGATCCAATCAAACAAGGAGAAATAGAGCATCCGTTCTTGGTGAGTTTTCCAACGAACCCGATGACCGACGGCCATGCACGATGGTACGGAGAGAAGGGGAAAAAAATGAGGAAGAGGGGAGAGGATTTTACCTTGGCTTCAATGGCATCTTCGACCCACTTTTCGATGGGCACAAGCAAGAGAAGCCGTGGCTTTAACAAGAGAAAGAGGGGAAGGAATGTCGGTGATTGTTGTGGACAACTTAGGAGGGAGAGTGGGTGATTTATAGGAGACTCCCAAGGATTTTTAGTAGCCCTTGGGAGTTCGGTTCTCAACCAAATTCAACGAGGAAGAAGACTCCCTTTGGGAGTCTTCATTCCTATATTTTCTCTTTTTTGGGCTGCTTTGAGATTCGTGCTGTCAAAATCAGATCATTACAAGTTTGAGTAGCTGTTCATGGTGCACTTAAATACCAATAGAAGGATGATAGGAAATTTTTGATAGCCTCTTCTCTATCTACCAGTGAGAAAGGGAATCTTTGAGAGACTATGTGGCATAGTTTAATGCCATCACCTTAGAGATCCATGATCTAAATGAGTCTATAGCCATGTCGGCTATGAAGCCGGAACTTTAAAATTTAGGTTCACCTATTTTTGGACAAGAAGTTCTCCAAATCTTACTCCGAGCTCCTCGAGCGCACATAGAAATACATGCACACGGAGAAAGGTGCTACTGATCGACATCAGATTGAAGGTAAGAAGAAATAAAAGAGGAAAAGAGCTTCTTAGGGGCCTAGTAGGGCTTGAATCGACAAGAAGGTTCTGCCATGACAACAAAGCCTGAAGCCAAAAACTCTGGGCTATAAATATAACAACTATACCTCTCTATCTACTCCCCAAATATAGATCTTTTTTGAGATCGAGGGATAGAATTACCTTCGCAGACCTTAATTGATGAGGGCTTGATCGATGGCTCGCAACAAGAGAAAGTACTATCATTTTTAATGAGACCATAGGCATGACACTAAAAAGTGCATCAAGTTGAAAGATGGAATAAAAGCCTTATTCATCAGGGATATCTCAACAAATATCTACATGCATGATCGTCCAGCCCATATGCCTGCCGATCAACAACCTTGGCCACAACCTTAGAAGAAAATCAACAATCAGCTGACAATGAGAGTGGTCAATGTGATTTCCAGAGGAATGCTGCCTGGGGGGTAGAGTGTTCAAAGAACTCCTTGAAATGACAATGAGGAGATAATCTTATTATTTTTTGATGAAGATCTCTGAAAAGTACAGACTCTTCATGATAATACTGTTGTCATTTCCATAACAATAGTAAATTTTGATGTAAAAAGAGTTTTAGTTGATAATAGAAGTTCTACTGATATGTTATTTTATGATGTTTTTTCCAAATGTGATTGTCTTCTGATCGATTGAAAAAAGTTGGCATACCATTATCAGATTTTCTGACAATTCGGTAAAGGTGGAGGAGAAATAGTTTTCTAGTCACCACAGGATAAGAATCTTGGCAAGCTATTATTTTCTCAACTTTCTCATAGTCAGAGTACCTTTAACCTACAATATGATATTGAGGCAACCAAGGCTGAATGCACTTCAAACAATAGTTTTCACTTACCATCTACTTGTTTGATGTTTGAAAAAGAATGGAATTAGAGAAATACGAAGAGACCAACAATTGATCCGACAATATTATATGACTATTATCAAAGAGAAAAAAATTCTTAGAAACTCTTCCAATTAATGGGCTGGATCTATGGGAAGAAGAAAATCAAGGTGAACCTACTGAGCAACTGATTTCAATTCCACTTAATGATGAAGATCCTACTAAAATAGTGCAAGTTGGATCGTTGTTGGATGCATACCTCTGAGAAGACTTTATGGCTTTCTTATGAAAAAATGCAGACGTCTTTGCTTGATTGACCTCGAACATGTTAGATGTATCTCCTGATGTAATTGTCTATAAGTTAAATGTTGATCGAAAATACAGGCCGATACGCTAGAAGAAAAGAAACTTTGCTCCTAAAAAACAGGTGGCAATCGATGAAGAAGTTGATAGTTGCTGGCCACCAGACTTCATCCAAGAGACATATTATCAGGAGTGGCTGACAAGCATGGTGATGGTCAAAATAGTTAATGACAATTGGAGGATATACGTTGACTATATCGATCTCAACATGATCCATCTAAAGGATAATTTTCTATTGTCGAGAATCAACCAACTAGTCAACATGATGTCAAGCCATCAACTGTTGAGTTTTATGGATATTTTTTCTAGTTACAACTAAATTCGGATGGCTCCCAAAGATGAAGAAAAGATAGCATTTATCATTAAGAAAAACTTGTACTATTATAAAGTGATGCCTTTCGATCTTAAAAATACCAGAGCGACTTATCAGCGACTTGTCAACAAGATTTTTAAGAACTAAATCAATCAGAACATGGAGGTTTATGTCGATAACATGCTCGTGAAAAATATGAGGCTTCTTGATATATATGCAACTTGGAAGAAGCATTCGATGCATTGAGAAAGTACTAGATGATGTTAAACCCGAGTAAGTGTATATTCGGAGTAACCTCAGGTAAATGTCTTGGCATCATAGTGACAAGGCAAGAAATAGAGGCTAATCTAGAGAAGATCAAGGCAATCTTCGACATAAAATCTCTGACTTTGAAAAGGATGTTCAAAAGCTAGTTGGACGCATTGCGGCTCTCAACTGATTTATTTCCAAGTTAGTAGAATGATGCCTCCTTTCTTCAAGATCTTATAGTATATGAAAGATTTCACTTGGTCAGATAAGTGCCGAAAGGTTTTTGAAGATTTGAAGAGTTATCTAAGCTCTCCCTCATTATTGTCAAAATCGAATGTAGGCGAAACACTATTCATATATTTGACTACTTCCTCAAAAGCTGTAAGCTCAGTATTAGTCCGAGAAAATAAAAATGGAGTACAAAAATCAGTCTGCTATACGAGCAGAGTTCTACATAATGTAGAGATAAGATATCTCAAGATAGAGAAGGTGTCTATGCACTCATCATTTCGGTACGATGACTTCGCCTATACTTTGAAGCCCACTCTACGGTGGTTTTGATCAATCTACCTTTAAAAGCTTTGCTTCAATGACCAAATACCTTGGAGAGAATGGCAAAATGAGCAATAGAGCTTAGTGAGTTTGATATCTCTTATCATTCTCAATCCTTAACTAAAGCTCAGATATTGATCGATTTTATTATTGAATGTACAATCTCAACAGATAAAGAAACTTCAAAATATCTGAGGAATTGACTACTCAACTAACATGAATTCTGCATATAGATGGAGCTTTCAATTTATAAGGCTATAGAGCAGGTCTCATCCTGACCAATTCAAAAGGAGTCATCACTGAATATGCTCTCTATTTCACCTTTGAGGCTTCTAACAATCAAGCTAAATATGAAGTTCTGATAGCTGGCTTGAGCATCACCAAAGAGCTCAAGATGAAAAGACTAAAAATTTTGTTGACTTGCAATAGGTGATCGGATAAGCTTGGGGAGAATATGAGGCCCGAAATTCAACTCTTTTAAGGTATCTCCAAAAACTCCAAGCTTTGAAATCAAAGTTTGATTACTTTAAAATTTTCTACATACTAGGGTCGAAAAATGTTTGGGTGGATACTTTGTCTCGACTTGCTACTTCGAGATATAATGAGTTGGAAAAAATTTATACAGAACATCTTGACACTCCGAATATCGATGCTCCTAAAGAATTTCATCAAGTTGATCATGAACCAAGTTGGGTCAACCCATTCGTCGGATACTTAACCGACGAAACTTTATTCGATAGATCCTAAGAAGGCACGATGAATAAAGTGACTAGCACCTCATTATGTACTTATAGAAGGGAGACTTTATAAAAGACCTTTTTTGTTATCTTTGCTTAAGTGTGTTCAGCCCATTGAGGTTGACTATGCTCTCTGAGAAGTTCATGAAAAAATTTGTGGCAATCATTTGGGGAGCAGATTGTTGGCTTACAAAATACTTTGACAAAGATATTATTAACCGACTATACAAAAGATGTAGTTGAGTTGGTAAAGAAATGAGACCAATGTCAAAGATTCACTAATATACAATGATAACCAATAAGTCGCTAAACATCAATCTTGGCACCATGGCCTTTTGCACAATGAGAAGTTGATATTCTCGATCTATTCCTTTTAGCAAGTGCACAACAAAATTTATCATCGTTGCAATAGATTATTTCATAAAATGGATAGAGGCAGAATCTCTTGCACAAATTATTGAGAAGAAGATGATAGACTTCTTATAAAAGTCAATCATTTGCTACTTTGGCCTACTATGAGTCATCATTATAGATAACAACTGATAATTTGATAATGTCAAGTTCAAAAATTTTGTGTGGGACTCTCATAAATTTACTTCAGTCAGACATTCGCAGTCAAATAGAGAAGTTGAAGTAACCAATAGAATAATATTACAGAATCTAAAAATCAGATTAAATTAAGCTAAAGGGCTATAGGTTGACGAATTATATAGTGTTCTATGGTCCTACCAAATAACTCTTCGGATCTCAATCGAAAAAAGTTCTTTCAACTTAGCATTTGGGATGGAAGCTGTAATCCCACTGAAAATCGAACTACCAATGATAAAGATTGAGCACTATGAAGAACCAAGTAATTCAGATCTATGATGTGCTGACTTGGACTTAGTTGAAGAAAATAAAGACAAGCTCAATTGAGAATGGCTTAATATCAACAATGGATAGTCTGATATTATAATTCTCGAATAAACCTAAAATTTTTGACTTGGAGATCTTGTCCTCAGATGAGCCAAATTCTTTAAGCCTACTGAACAAACAAAGTATCCTCAAATTGGGAAGGTCATATAGAATTGTCAAAGTAATTCGACCTGGAGCCTACAGGATTGAGAACTTGGATGGTATTGAAATTTTTCAGACTTGAAATGCTGAGAATTTATGCCTGTATTATTAGTAAGTCCTTGTAACAGATTATATTATGCAAATACTTTGTACTCTATTGCATTATTCCAATATGTTGTCCATAATGAATATCGACTAAAATCAACTATTTGGTAATTGATTGAATAACATGATCGATTAACACCCGATCATACAAAATGATGTCGGTTGACACCCTACAAAATAGTGGTTGGCTTGCACCTGATCGACAAAAGGCCCAATGTAGTCAATAAAAGTCAAAAGAAGAAGTATGACTTGAAATATTTCGACCTTCAACCTTATTATACTGATAAATTTACTTGGTCAAGTCTCGACTACCAGACGATGATCATAGTTAGAAATTTCAGCAACTCAAGTTATACAAAGCAAAGAATGATTTGACAAAAGGAGATTTTATTACTAAAGTTTGTTTTACATGCTCGGATAAAACCTGAGGACAAAAGTCAAACTACAAAGCAACTGGATGAAAGAGAGAAAATGCCCAAGGGACTACTTCCGGCATAGAGGCGGCTTCTTCTACAACAGCTTTGGGGATGGCAGGAATATCTTTCTTTGTTGTTCTTCTACTCCTTCGAATGCCACCCCATTCAGGTCCAACTTAAGATGAAGATGGCTAACGGTAGCCTTGCAATCTGCAAAATCGACTTTGTAAGCAATGGTCAACCCCTTGGTGACCTCATCTTCAAACTCCTAGGAAGATTTATATTCAAAAATTGTCAGAGAACCAGCATCCCATGCCTGAGCTTTCATAGCAGAAGCTTCTCCTCTGTTGTCAAGACTTTCTCCTTAGCAACCCGAGCAGCTTCCATGCCAGCATCCTATTTTCTTTGGCCTCCTCAAAGCAATCTCGCCCAGATCAATTTCCTTCTCAAGGTCGATGATCATTCCCTTTTGCTTGCCGACCTCTTTCTTTCTCCTTGTATAGCTGGGCTTCTAATGAGGCAATCTTCTCCCTAGAAGGAGCTTGATTGGCCTCCAGCCGAGCAAAGTCTTCTTGATACTTCTTCCACTCTTCAGCAACTAGAAGAAGTTCCTCAATGACCTCAGCCTAAGCATTTGCAACTTAGACCTAATCTTTCAAAGAGCTACTAAAACGGTCGAAGCCGGATAGTCCAAACTATGGCATCATGTGTCAACTGCAAGGAAAAGAAAATTTTTTCAAGTAAGAAGTTTAGAAATAAAACAACAATGTCAGAAAGTAAGTTAGACTTGTTAAGAGAAGTGACCCATAATAATTGGAGATGATCTCCTCCAATGTGTGAGATTTTCTCACCTTCCAATTAGTCAGGAGCATGATCATTTTCATCAGCTCCCAAGTAAGTCAAACATCTTAGAGCGCCACATCATTCTTCCAAACATGCATCCCTAAGGTGATGGAGCCCTCCTTGGATGACTCGGGAGGAGGTTGATCGGCTAGTGAAGTAGACACTTATGGTGCCTTTCCTCAGCTGGCACCTGATAACTAGTTGGTAGGAATCAAAAAGCCTCTTTCAATGGATGATTGGTGGTATAATGGTGGAGACAAAACTCAGGACAAACTTGGCTCAGTAGACATCGGCAAGGTCTGAACCATTGGGGCTACCCTTGTCGATGCACCCCTGATGATGACTATGACGTCATCATCTTCTATCGAAGCGGTTGAAAAGCTTTGATTTGAGAAGGAACTGGTGGTGGAGTCGGCCTCGATGGCGGCACATTTCTATGATCTCCCAAGGAAGATTCTTCCTGGATTTTCTTTGTCGGCTCCTGAGAAGACTCTCCTTGGGAAGAAGTTGGTCTCTTCCGCACTACATGTTGGATCGACTCAATAGTTATCTTCATGATTGTGAAATCGAGAAAAAGATTTAGTGGCAGAAAATTTTCATAAAGAAACTTAATAAGGAAAAGCAAAATTAGAATCTACCAAGAGAATTAACCAGACTCAGCCTGACATCGTATAGATTTTATTCGGAGAGTAATTCCACCTACTTTGGAACCTCAGCACCAAGCAATAAATTAAGATGCTCCTTATCCTCATCGAGGACTGTATCATTCTTATTCGAAGACAAATTAGGAGCACTTCAGATCTAGCTAAATCCCTATGGATTATCGATAGAGAAATAGAAGAATTTATTCTTCCACTCGTGAATGAAAGATGGAAGCCTGATAATAAATTAACGATAGTACCGGGGACCAAAGAATCACCATCCTTCTCCTGAGGATGGTTTTCAAAGAGAATAAAGCTCGAAAGAGAGACCCAAAGGATAACATGGAAAATGTCTCTAAGAATAATAATAGAGCAAAGAATATGGAAGGAATTTGGAGTAAGTTGAGCAGGAATAGACTGGTAAAGGTTTAAGATATTATAGATGAAAAGGTGAAGAGAAAATTGGAGTCCAGATTAAAAAACTCTTCATAAATAGCAAGGGACCATCGAGATGATGTGTCACCTAACCTTCTTGGCTCGAGATCGAGAATTGATATCGACTCGGGACCCAATATTGGTCTCTCAAATGGCGAATATCAATTTCTAATAACTCCGACTTCTCATGCAATGAGTCTGAAAGATTCTCGACGATCAGACTATCTGACCTTCAAGAATCTGTCGGATTACGATAAGAAGAAGATACTTCTTCAGGTGCAGTCCGAGGAACTTCCTCGATCCTATCCCCAGAAGGAGGGCTTGAGAATCCTGATCTCTCAGAAGGTTCTCACCACTGGACTCATGCCTAGATGACATTTTATGAATCAACAAGAAAAAGGAACCAAAAGTGACAGGAAAAGAGCAAGAAAGATCCTAAGGGAATCTACACTTGAGTTAAACTAAGAGAAATAAACTAGAAGGGGATGAAAATGACCTTAGCAAAGCTTGAATGATGGGAAGGACAAGGGAAGACGTTGATGGGTTTGAACAGGAATGACTAGAAAGGAAGAAACCCATTGCAATTGGGAAGCAGGTCAGAGCAGCACATCTGTAGAGCAGAACAATAGTCGAAGAGAAAGAAAACTTGAGATGAAAGGGGTTACTATATATAGAAACTCTGGACAGTCATGTTCAATATTTTAGTCCCCAACTTTCTCGATGATGCCAACATGTGGTGATGATCTTCACCGATAGTTCTTAGGGCTATTCAATGCACAGCTATTGCAATCTCGCCATACAAGATGAATCCATAAGAGAAACCTCCGAACCAATGCTCTTTCATGCATGGCCGCTTGTGAGTGGCCCGAGGATGATCAAGCGGCTGACAGGCGATCGCTTGTATCGCTCAATTGTCTAGAATCATTGCGAAAAGATACTTCATGCCTCCTATAATTATAATTATTGCATGACTCATGAAACAACAAAACTACTTGATGCACCTTTCCAAGACGATAGTAAATGCGGGCCGGCAAAGGAAATGATGTGCCAAACATGCACCAAAAATCAAGCTCAAAATCCAAAATTTCGATTTACTCCCTTCGCCTGATGTCCTCGGACCATTTTGGACTCAGGAGTGGGGGGCAACTATTGGGATATTTATTCAAAGTTACGATCTTGGTGGAAACCTGACCTTTCTATCTAGTTGAAGACTGACAATTACTTACATCCTTAGACCTACTCAAATGGATACTATGAATGT
Organism: Elaeis oleifera; assembly: GCA_000441515.1. Classification (NCBI taxonomy): domain Eukaryota; kingdom Viridiplantae; phylum Streptophyta; class Magnoliopsida; order Arecales; family Arecaceae; genus Elaeis; species Elaeis oleifera. The sequence continues at coordinate 1,215,489 of KE504694.1, read as the reverse complement.
CTAAAAATTAAACTATCTTGAAATCAAACCAACAGTCTTAGTCAGGTGTCAATTGAGCAATAACGAAGAAACGATAACCCACGACCTGAAAAATCAAGGGTCAGAATGGTTACAATGCACAACAAGGACATTAATTGCTCATAACTGAGAAATCATGAGAAAATGATAATTGCCAACTAAATCTATGTTGAATTCAATAACTTTCACATTTTCGTACTCCAACGGATGGTGGTTATGACATAATGGCAAAATTCCATCCTCATAGAAAAGGAGGTAAGAGGGGGACCCATATAAGCTTTTTTGGACTAATTAAGCTCTTGCTCCTATGATTTTTCCTACTATTCCTTTAACTCCAGCTGACTTAGGCATCGAAGGGTCCCCCTTAGATAATTTTAGACAAATGGATCTTTTGCAGGTTCATTCTCCATCAAGGGCAAAGCATACTTAACGGGCACTAGATCGAGGGCTTTGCTAGAGTTTAATGGCAACAAAAATTGCCACCTTCATATCAAAAACCAGATTATCCATATTGATAAGAGTAGGCCTTTGAATCAAAAGAATAGCAGAAATCTATGAATTAGTAAAAATATTAATAGCCCTCCCATTACCAAGCACCCATTAGAATTGAAATTGTAATTTAGAGCCAACACTAAGAACTGACAAAGTGTATCATGGCAGGGAAGTGAGGATAGATTGAACAAGAATTGTTCTTTTGCAAATGAGAGTGCTTTCCATTTTCAACTAGCCATATGATTAGTGATCTTATCTATCAGGAAGGAATAATAAGTTGGAATAAATGAGTGACCATACAAAAGCATACCTAAATACTGCCAAGCAGACCTTTTCTCGAATATATGAAATAAACAAAATCTGACTTTTAATATGTAACACTATAAAAAATAAACTATTAGCAATGGCTAACTATCGTCGCTAATAGTCATTTTGCTGTTACTAAAAGTATTAGCGATGGCACGCCATCGATAAAATTCGATGAAAATAATCTCATCACTAATTACTATTATTAGGGATGATAAATTTGCCATTGTTAATAACGATAATTAATGATGAAATTAGCAATAAAAAACCATCGATAATAATTTTAATTTTTCTTAATTAAAGTGTTAAAAAATTATTAGCAATGACAGTTATCGTCGCTGCTGCCATTGCTAATAATTTTTAATTTTTAATAAAATTTAAAAAACTATTAGTGACAAGAGACGTCATCGCTAATAATTTTTAATTTTT
>KE504694.1:1198355-1214224 GCA_000441515.1 Elaeis oleifera | reverse complement strand
AAATAATAATTATTTAATATAATCATAACTATAAATTAATTATATTATATTAAAAATATAAATTATATAATTTTAAAAATTTATACTACTTTATAAGTATCTAAATTACATACATATCAAAAAATAATCATGTAAGATCCTTCTCATCCTCCTCCTGCTCCTGTACGTTCTCTCCAGCAGCTGATAGATGAGAGCCAGATATCCTGATATTTTGTAACAAAAAAATAAAATATTATTAATAAGTCTTGATATGAAAGTGTATATGTCGATACGGAGATATATATTTCGATATACTATTTCGATTCTCAAATAAATTTTTTTACATATTTTATTCGATGATACAGAGCTATAGAGACCTCCGACCATTATTGGATGGTTAGATTAAATTTTACTCCGTATATCTTCTTTCCAGACTCAAGCTAAATATGTGGAGCTTCTAAATATAAAAATTTAAAATAAATAAAAGAAATAATTAATCGACTTACATGCTGTGATGGCTATACCAACGAGCCTAATTGATGGCACACATATGGATCTTGAAAAATCTCAACAACCGTGTCGTGGACGGTGTCTCGGAAGCTCGGAGGTCGTTGGCTCCAAAATCTTTGTACGACCTCCTCCACATGTGTGTCAGCCCATGTCTAGATCATCGAACCTTGAGAGGAGGACATCGATGAAAATCCTCAAGCTGATGGAGGGTCGAAGCTATAGCCGAATCCTATGATCCGACTCCTACTCATCCCTCTAGTAGCCCTGAGCCATCCCTCGAGGTCAAAAAGGGATTGAGAGGATGGGTCCTCACCATGCCGCGATACGAGATACTCCGTATAATCCATCTATACAGTTTAAAAATTTATTAGTCCACATATATCAGTATATATAAAAATTTAATAAATAATATTTAAATTGTTACCACGATCTATCGAGATCGAAGATCTAAATAATCATCAGTCCTCCTAGACTGGTGTGTGGCCTCCCATATTTGTAGCTGTCCTGGTGTATGACCTAGCTACCATATCTATAATAAATAAATAATAAATTAAATTAATTAATATATATATGATTAATTTAATATGAAATTAATTTAAGTATAAAATTTTTATTAATCTATCGGCCATAATATTTATGCCAATGGAGCCGTCAGTGGGGCCTCTTTCTCTTCCTTGCTCTTCAATAAGCGCGTTTGTTTGATCGGATGCTGCTGGATGGATCGATTCTATCGTGCCCTCTGCCCCCTACTAGAGTACTTCTCAGTACTTCACTAGTCGTAGAGGGCCTCCCATATGTCCGTTTGCATCCAATGATCTATGTAAGACTTCAATCCGATGGTGACTCGAAACTAGAGTGCTCTATTATAGACTGTTGAAGGCTGTACAGTCCATCTTGGAACCTCTGCGTGACCACCTCCTCGAAGGTCCGATGCCAGCCTCCTCATCCTGAGAAGTCTCGAATCGATAGTACTCCTGCAAGTAGAAGCAACCGTATATTAATAAATAGAATACAAACCTACCGTAAATTTAAAATTAAATATCTTTGACTTATCAGGAATATCTCTCAAGCTGCATCACGTGCCCCCGATGGCCAACTGGAGAGCTCGTTCACCGACCCTGGCATCATTCAACCACACGAGGGATCCCAGGCTCTGTAAATATGCTACAAAATTTATTTGAACAATAAATGTTAGACTCTAAAATGACTAAATTTAAATATATTCAGTAAAGATATATAGTACTTATGTGCGGCTTTGAATGTGGATGAGCTCTATATCCTTCGATTGAGTCGGAGGTGTGGCAAGTCGGGTGGGTCCTCTACCATGCCTCTGACTCTGAGATCCGGACACAGCTCCGTGTGACTGTGGGGTCACTAGTGACCCCACGTCGTCCGAATCTGAGAGTATCAAGACATCATAAAGAATGTTATATTAGATAATAAAGAAAAAATAATATAAAAAAAATATCTAAAGTATTAGAGTTTTCGTATAGTATGTGTGGCGCAAAAGCATGTGAGCTAGTGGCATTAGAGCTCTCTCCTTAAGAGCTCTCTCCTCGGCTGTGACGACTCCGACCTGGGGAAGACATAATCTATAATCTCTGAAAATAAAATAAATAGATTCACAGATTAATTATGGATGGCAATGCAAGATTTAAAATGATGCCAGACAAGTATTTAGATGTTTGGTACCCTTCGGATGTTTGGTACTCTTCAAATGGGTGGCAATGCAAGACAAGTATTTAAACGAGTCAGAGGTCCAGAAGTTCATTACAAATGAGAAGCACTACTCATCGGGCTCTTTAGATGTTTGGTACTTCTCGGATTCTTCATCTAATTCTTTCTCTTTCTCCTCTTCTTCCACTTCTTCCTCTTCTTCACGTTCTTGAATAGGATGCTCCTTAAAATAAAATCAGTATGATCTACCTTCTCATGTTGGCCATCATATATGATTTTATACCATTCACATATGTCCTTTAACTGCTCCTTTGTTAAGGTGTAAGATACTTTCTGCTTTAAAAATCTCATGTGACACCTCAATCAGCTCTAATAGAAGACACTTGCATACATTCTTCATATCTGCTCGAGCCTTGGAGTTATCATTCATCTTGTCCTTGACATCCATAACAGTGTAGAAAATATTATCAAATACATTCTTCTCAATGTGCATGACATTAAGATTATGATGGATCAAATTGGTCGACCAGTATGATAATTCTTAGAAGATGCTACGCTTCACCCAGTTATGAGTTCTATCGAATCTCTGAGATTTTTGCTTATTAAATAGTATGCTAAAGTGGACTTCATCAATTTGGGATACCTCTGAAATATTTCTATATCACTGAGATGTGAGGGTGCATAGTCCTTTTCTATCTTATTCCTCTGAAACTGTCCTAATACTTTTGAAAAGGATGATGCTCAAAGAGAAATTGATGATGACAATCAAACCAACAGGGCTTACGACCATACTCAAGTTGAAATAATTTTATAGCCTCCATGCAATAAGGACATGCTAGCTTCCTATGAGTCCTCCATCTTGACAGCATCCTATAAATAGAAAAATTACTAATGGTCCACATCAATGCAGCCTTCATTATAAATTTTATTTCTTTGATATATCAAATGTACGTATGCCATCGGACCATAAAAATTTCAGCTCATCAACAAGAGGTCTTAGATATACATCAATGCTTCTATCAGGTTGTCGTGATCCAGGAATAACTAATGTAAGAAAGATGCTATGTTCTTTCATACACATCCTAGACGACAGATTGTATGGAGTAATAAAGACTGGTTAATATAAATAAGAAGCCGCTATATGACTGAACACTATAAACCTATTCGTAGACAGACCCAATCGGACATTGCATGATTTCTAAGTAAATAAAAGGTGGCAAGCATCAAATTTCTTCTATGCCTCACTATCCGATGGATGACTCATCATATCAGTATGCTTGCGAATCTCTTTTTTGTGCCATCTCATCTGTCCAATTGTACTCTTAAACAATTAGAGCCTCCGAAGCCCAAGAGTGAGGGAAGGTATCAAAGAACCTTATATGGTATGTCCTTCTGATTTCTATCTTCTTATCTCGACTTAAATCGGCTTTCACCACATAAGTCATATGTACTCTTCAGTTGATCCTTCTTATAAAAAAGTATGCAATCATTACAGCATGCATCTATCTTTCGTATCCCATGCCTAACCTTTCGCTATTTCTTTAAAGTATAGAAGCTTCCAACAAGCTTTTCATCCTTCGATAGCATCTTTCTTATTATTGATACTATCCTATCATAACAATTGACAATCATATTAAGCTCGACCTTCAAATTCAATAACTCTGACACAACTGATAATATAGTGTATGTTTCACATCCTAACTACAGTGGTTCATCGGCATCTTTCAGTATACGATAGAAATCACCGCTGCCAACTTTTGGATCATCCTCTATATCTCAGTCAAATTCAGGACCAACCGCATCCATAACCATATCTACCATTCTGTCTGTGTTCTTGTCCTGCTGATGACTTCTAACCCTTACAATTATCTCCCATATCTCTCTCTGCAGGTACTAATGCTTGTAGTTTGGCATAAATCTACTCCTATATAAATGGATAATTATTGTATCTCTATCAAATATTTTCTATTGACACATCTCTTACAAAAGAACGAGCCCATCCTTGAACTAAGAGTGTAGTATTTTCAAAAGCATAATTATGAAAGTACTTGACACTCTCCTTATATTCAGCAGAAATCATCTTATCAACTACTTGATGGTACATCCAGCTATGGTCCATGGTATACTATCTAAGGATTCTACATATACAAATACAAGATAAAATACTTATCAAATATTTTATCATTTAAAATGACTTACATAATAAATACATCCTATCATGAACTAATAGATATAGAAGGTCCTATCCCATTTAGGAATTGTATTAACTTTATAGGTCAATTATAGTAATCAAATGATCTACAATAGAGATCGAAAAAAATTTTGATATGATTTTTCTTAGTTCTTTCCATATGACTGAAGATGTGTGAAGAGAACTAAAAAAAAATACTATCTGAAATTTTTCTCGAACCCTCAATATATCGTTTGATTACTGTAATTATCTATAGAATTAATACAATTCTCAAATTATCTAAACTGAACAGTCAATTGATCAACGTACATAATTTTTCAATCCGTGCAAAAATATATAAATGTATGGATACCGTAGAATATATACATTAATCAAAAGATGGATCTATCATTATATGCAATGCAATACTTTAAATTTTAAGTTACTAGATTTTTAAGTAAATGACATCATTACAAATAAAGATGGTCGGGATGTGCATCCCGCACATGCAGACTTGGAGCATGCCTAACGACTAGACCATACGAGCACACTAGCATGGCATCCAGGCAAATCTCATCCTGGAGATTCCAAAATACCGAACGGGATTGCAAATAGAGCTGAAAATGGGCTGGGACTGGCCAGGCCACACCCCTCTTTAAGTCCGATCCAAAATTTTTTTTTAGACTTTAGACTGGCTCTAAGATCTAGAGTCCAATCATCAAGCTGCTCCGACTGCCATCCGAGTAGATGAACAGACCAGAACTAATCCGACGATGGTCCGACCTTGAACCCCTACCATCGAAGGCAATAGGGCTACTCTCACCGGAAAGCTCCTCAAAGTAGTTCCACCTCTCAAAAATAATATTAATTTAAATAATATTATTAATAATAGTATTAATTTAATATTATTAATATTTAAATTAATAATATTTAAATTCAAATATTATTAATATTTAAATTAATAATATTTAAATTCAAATATTATTAATTAAAATTAATTAGATAAATATAATTTTAATATTAAAATTTAAAAAGTGAGAACGGGTTGCGATGACGGCGACAACGATGGAGCTATTGCTATTGCCGTCACTAAAAATCACCTGACGGCTCCGACGGCGGTGTGGGTCCGACGGCAATGTGGCGGTGCAGTGCTCCGATGGCTGGGTGTCCGAAAAGGGGAGGCGGGGGCGACAGTCCGGGGGCGTGGCACGGTGGCAGGGCATCAGAAGAAGAGGAGAGGCCAGATTCGGCAAGGGGAAGCCGTTCCGGCGGGCATGGCGGTAGGGAAGCAAAAGGAGAGGCCGCGAAGATGAGGGGAGGCTGGGCAGTGGGACGTCGGTGCCGTGACATAGTTGACAGTGCCGGGAAAAAAGGGTGGGGCTCGGAAAGCTTCGATCTGGTGTGGGGGTGTTAGATCCGAGACGGGGATGGTGGAGTGAGGCTGGTGGGAGGAGGTCGGGAGCTTTGGTGGCATGGCGGGGAGAACGACGACTGGGGAAAGAGAGGCGGCGGGAGAGTGGGAGGGTTTCTGTGAGCCCGTCAAAGACTCGGGGTGATAAATAGGGCTTAATTATTAGCGACGGTAAATTTCATCACTGATGCCGTCGCTAATAAAGGTTAATTAGAAGTGACAGCTAAATTTCGTCTCTAATACCGTCACTAATAGCCATCGCTAATAGTGTAATTTCTTGTAGTGTAAGAAAGTAGCCAGACGAAAAAAATATAGGATTTAGCATAGTAAACTGATTGACCAGAGATAAATAATAAGCATTAAGAATAGCTGCTAACACCATAGCATCTTTAATAGTAGCCTTAGCAACTAATAGACAATTATCAGCAAATAAAATATACAAAATTATTTGACCTCCTCTGAGTCTATAGGCTCTTAGTAAATATTCTCGTACGATAAAATTTAAAATTTAAAAAAACTTTCAAGCATAAGATAAACAATAAGGCAATTGTGGACAATCTAATCACAGACCTCTAGAAAAGAAACCAACATGAAGGTGATCCATTAATTAGCTCTATCAATTTGTTCTCCATATCCTGGAAAGTCCTATACGATTATTACATCAAGTATACATCCGATCCTGATATCCCAAATCCATCAGACCAGTCTGTCGAAAAAAAGCACGAAGCTCACAAACTTCATGGTCAACAAGGAAAGGTTTACCACCATTATCTTGAGTAGATAATATATAGTTAAACTCTCAAACTAATAGCAAAGGAACATCGAAAGACCCAACTACCGAAATAGTTGACCACAACTTCCGATGCTCCAGTATGCAGCTACTAGTATATACCACCCCTAAAATCTAAGTAGGCCGATCGCTCTGAGTAATGACCCCAAAAGCTGCTTGTCAATCCACATGAGTAAACTATATAGCTCCCAAGTTCTTTTGCCAAGCAATAACGATGGCTCCAGACAAACCCAAGTATAAAATCATGTAATATCCTACAAAGGTCCCATAAAATGCTGAATTTTGATAAGAGTAAGATTAGCTAGTCGGATTTCAAGAATAAAATAAATATCCGAAGTATGTTGCCTAACAAGTTGTTTACAATAATTTTCCAACCAGTTGTTCAGAGTAATTTACAAATAGGGGTTTAGCAGCATCTTTACAGTTCCAAACTAACGATATCAGGAAGAAGGATCATTAGGGCCTACCGATGGGCCCACCTCAAAAGGCAAATTTGTGGTACCAGAAGAGGAGTCGGCAGAGGGTTTTCACACTATATGAGAACATATCAATAGAACACTTAGGCTCTGTCTTATATTATAACTGATGAAACACTAGCTCATAAGATAAAAGATACCTTACCTTATGCCTAATTGAGCCGAAACTTGTTTGAGTTGCATGTTTGAAGCTAAGTTCGTGATAGACTCCATTGGCTTCCGTACCTCCTTATAGACTTTCCCACCTCGCTATATGCTTTGTAGCAGATGATGCAACCACTTGATCATGATTATGAGTAGCACTACCAGATAGTTCCTCCAATACAAGCACTTGGGTTGTGGTGGTGATCAGCCTGAACTCGGTGATCGGATTTGCTCCGCAGGCTTAGGAAGGGACTATTTCCTTTTCTTTACCATAGCTCAAGCAGCAGTGACTAAAGCTCCTTTGATACATCCATCTCCTACAACCCTTGATTCTCCTTGGAGTGCAATGGAGAAAATTTCGGGCTAGATGACCACAGTAAAGAGCCCACTACTTTTGCATGCTATTGAGGTGGGAATGTTTAGAAGTCTTCTTAGTTTGAATCCAAGTTTCCTCAGAATGTCCTCTAGTAGTAATAGGGTAGGGGATCTCCTTGATTCCTGGGTAGTTGCAAAAGGGACCAGAACCATTGCAGCTCTGATCCAAGGATTGAGAATAGGTCTACTATCAGTCTCTCAAACAACAGAGGAAACATAGGATTCCATGGTCAACCCTATACAACCACATACATAGCAAATCTCAGGGAGTTCTTCATAGATAAACTATTGCTACAATAAAGAATCATGAACCCAACCCTAGTTCCTGAGCAAACATTCTTGGTTGTATCAATTAGAATACAAACTCATGCATACCCGATTTTGTTAGAAGTGGCAATTCATTCATCAAGAAACAACAATGTACCAACCAAGGAAACTAATTTCAGGATCTTATCCCACCAGGTTTGGGAGCCAAACCCAGATCCTAACTTGACGAACAAAGTCCCAACTAGGTTATTAAAATCCCAACTACCAGCTCTCAAGGCCAAAAGCTAACTTGCCAAGGACCAGGGTCCTTTCTCCAACACCTGGTTCTTGGCTTCTTTAAATGGACAATTAAAAAGCAAGAGACCCTTCAAAAGAGAAGATACATGGATGTCCCCTTCCATATTCTATCAAATTTTGATTCCTTTTGGATAAAATCAAGACGAAAATCACTTCCCAAAACTTACCACCAATGCTATCCTCCACCAATCACTAGATTGTTGGATCGCCGTGATCTGGGTAGAACTCCCTTTTTTTTTTTGGTAAAGCAACTGAAAACTATATTATAAGGAATAGAAAACAAGAGTATAGAAAGGTGAAAAGTAACCCAAAAGAAAGAAGAGGATAGCTGCAAAACAGAAACCTAATCCCCAAAACAAAGAGCCACCAAAGAAAGTAATCACCTCACAATAGCTGCCACCTTAACAAAAGAAAAACCCACCATAACAATGTACAAAGCAAAACACACTATAAGAAAGTAAAACAACTATTGAAATAGACAGCAGGAAGCAAAGGACAAAGATAGAACAACATGCAGAGCTTGAATGACAATCCGAATAGTATAAAACCAAGCAGTGAAAATGAGGGCTATGTAAAAGAAACTGCTAGATAAAAGCATCATTCTGGTCTTTAACTCCTGATGAACTGTAATACATGACCTGAAACTGACCAGAAAATAAGATTATCTATGGAGGCCAGTGCAGAGACAAGTCATAATAACTTACAGTCTCCACCTGCTTACATTGAGGAAACCCATACAACTATTACCAGGCAGGCCGAAATTGAGAAATAGCGTGGAGATAAGAAGAACAACCGATAAGCGAAGTTGCACAACAAAAGGTAAAGCATATAGGATGAATGCAGCAGATAACATAAAGCAACATGAAGGCAGCTTCCAGTAACAAACATGTAATCCAACAAATAGGTTGATGTTGATGAAAAATAAATCTATACATATCGAAGAAAAGGAATAGGTTGAGCATTAGCAACCACCAAATGAACTAAATCAGGATGACAATAATCTTGGACACCTTAACAAAAATCATCCAATTATGCGTGGGAAGCAGCCCAATCCGTAGGTTGATCACCCATTCACTTGATATGTAAAACTTGAAAAGTGGGAAAAGAAGCTTTCCGTTGCATAATATCTTGATATCTTCAAAAGTGGAGAATGATTGAGCTTGTATAGGGGCAGCGATGTATGACCCAACCTGCCAATCCGACGTGAATCTGACCCGAAGTTAGCGGATTTAGGTTAGGCATTTTCGGATCGGATTGGAAATGGGTTGATCCGTTTAAGAATTAATTGGGTTCGGATTGTTTTGGGTCAACCCACCTAACCTGAAAATGACCCAATTTTACTCGTTTGTTCTCAAACCAAACCGCCACACATATTTGGAAGTATTGTTGCTAGCATGATCTGACGAGAAAGAAAATTTGGCATTTATTGATTCATATTATATCCAGCTCCATATGTCAGTTAAATGTGATATGGCTTTTCTTTTGGGTAGAAAATATAATATAATATGGTATTTAATACTGTTTTGGGAACCCAAAGCAACCTTGGAAATGAAATTCTCCCTTCCGTCCTCTTCTGATGGTCAACTTCCCCAAATCTCTATCTATCGAAAAGAAAAAAAACTCCCAAAAGTTGTCTCCAAGGCAAGGAATGGTGTGCAAGACCCCAACCTCTCTGACTTGTGCTCCAACCCATCTGATTTCTCCTCCTGCTCTAAAGACCAGAAGGTAAAAGTTTATTTTGATTTTTGTTAGAGGTTTGGTACTTTTTTTTTTTAATTTTCTTGAATTTTTTCTTTATATTTTCTCCTAAAGTTCACAGATGGCTTAATCCTTTATTTTTGATTTTTTTCTAAATTTTTCTTTAGGTTTTGCGCTGCATCAATTCTTCGTTATTCAAATAATTTTCTGACAACTAAAGCTTCACATCAAACTAGCCTAGTTGTATACCATTTCCATTATATATATTCTTTATTCTTCTTTTGTGGCTTAATGAACTTATTTGTCTTGTGTTGTCTATACAGATAAGTGTTGACAGTAATGTCGAGTCTAATATAGTAGATGTACCTACTGATGTGGATGACGATGTGGTGGAACTTGAGGAGGTAACAATAAGAACTGGTGATAGTAAAAATGAGTGAAGCATCGGAGAAGGCTAACTTCAAAAGTTAATTTGTGCTTCTTTTGAAATGCTTCCTTTGGGTCCTGACAAGAAAGAGATGTGCAAATGCAAGCAATGTGGAAATATCTATTTATCTGATAGCAAACAAAGAACTGAAAATTGGAGCGACATTTAGAGACTTCTATGAAAAGAGACACTCGTGACACAGGACAACTTATCATTCAATGCAAGTAAGGATTCTATATCTGTTAGTAATTCGAAATTTAATTCTGCAAAACTTCATGAATTGATGGTTGTTGCAATTGTCATGCATGATTTACCTTTGAGCTTTGTTGAGTATTCTGGTATAAGAATAATATTTAAATACTTGCAAGCTGATGTGCCAATTATTAGTAGAAATACTGCTAAGGCTGATGTGATTAAGATGCATAAGAGAGAGAAGGAAAGAATAAAGTCTGTGTTGTTTGATGCTTCTAGTAGAATTAGTTTGACATCTGACTTATGGAGCTCTTGCACAACTGATGGGTATACTTGTTTAACTGCTCATTTCATTGATAAGGATTGGAATTTACAAAAAAGAGTATTAAACTTTGTTTCATGCCACCACCACATACTGGGATTGCAATATTTGAGAAGATTCATAGTTTGTTGTGTGATTGGAGTATTGAAAGTAAGATTTTCTTTTTGACTTTGGACATTGGACAATGCATTTGCTGATGATATCTCTGTAGAAATATTAAAAAATTATTTGAATACTAAGAATGTACTTCTTTGTGAGGGTTCCATCTTCGTTGTTGTGCCCACATTCTTAATTTAGTAGTGCAAAATGGACTGAAAGATATAGATTCATGTGTGGTAAAAATTCATGAAAGCATCAAGTATTTGAAAGGCTCACAAGGGAGAAGGCATTAATTTCTTGAATCTGTGAATGCATTGTCTCTAAGTGGTAAGAAAGCATTGAGGCGAGATGTTCCTACGCAATAGAATTCTACTTTTCTCATGCTTGAAAGTGCACTTTTCTAGAGGCATGCTTTTTGTCATTTGGCATTGATTGACTCAAACTTTAAGCATTGCCTAACTACTGCTGAATGGGAAAAGGTGGAAAAGATTTACATTTTCTTATCTGTCTTTTATGATGCTGCAGTGCATTTATCTGGATTTGCTTATCCTACAGCCAACTCATATTTTCATCTATTTTCATGGTTTTTCTAACTTTAAAACAACAAGAGGGAAGTGATGATGTGTACATGAAAGTTATGGCTAAAAGAATGATGGACAAATTTGAGAAGTATTAGAAAGAATTCAGTGTTACATTGGTAATAGCTGTTGTTCTAGATCCTTGCTATAAGCTTCAATTTGTGGATTTCAGTTATAAGAAGGCCAATGGATCTAGTGGTTTTCCTGAATATGTTAAGGTTCATGACAAATTGTTTAAACTCTTTGAGGAGTATACAATCAAGTCTTCTTTAGCACATATATCTTCTCAAAATGTTGGTAGTAGCAATGCTAGTCAATCTCAACTCAGTTCACTTGGTAGCTGCAACACAAGCAATTTTATGTAGGTGAATAATTTTCATTGCTTTTATTATCTTCTAAATTCTTACTAGTTTATTTACATATTTTGTGTGTATGGTTAGAATTTTACTTCGTTTATCTTCTAATTATTTTTGTAGGAATTTGATTCATATGAAAGTGATGATATGCTTGCATCTGCCAAAAAAAGTCAATTAGAGCTTTATTTGGATGAACCAAGAGTAGATAGGAATGCAATTTTAGATATCTTAAACTTTTGAAAAGCAAATCAGTTTCGATATCCTAAGCTTGCTGCTATGGCTTATGATATTCTAAGCATTTTCGTGTCTACAGTTGCGTTTGAGTCTACTTTTAGTGTTGGTGGACGGGTGATCGATCAATTTCATAGTGTACTTAAGCCAGATACAGTTGAGGCAATAGTTTGTATTAGAGATTGGCTATTTGAAGAGCAAGGTGACTATTTTTCGATCTTTCTCCATTAAATAATTATTATATTCAACTGATTTTAAATTAGATAAATGATAATTGTTGTTGTTAATTCTTGTAGAGCTTGTAAAGTTGAAATTGGAGGAACTTATCAAAGATATTTTGTGTTGTGATATCTACAAGTCTTCAATGGAGTTAGAAAAGACTTTGTCAACTGAGTGCTCCAATTTTAAGTTGAATTAATAGACTTGAACTTTTCTATTTCTATCCTATTTTGTTGAACATTTAGTGATTATATTTTTGTTTGAATATTTGTAGCTTGTAAGACTTTAATTGAACTTTATTTGTAACTTAATTTATAACTTGTAAGACTTTGCTTGAACTTAAGTTATAATTTTCTACTACTTAATTACTTGTGACTTTTAAGTTTAAGTTTGTATTTTAAGTTTTATATTTCATTATTTATATGGTATTAGATTTAAATTTTGTTAATAATTATTATTTATCAATGAAATTTGTATATATAAATAAATAGGTTAAATTGGGTTGGGTTGGATTGAGTTGATCTGTTTAAATAATTAGATTAAATAGGTTACCTTTTAATCTATTTATTTAAATAGGTCACCTTTTAACCTATTTATTTAAATAGGTCAGGTTTGGGTTAGATGTTTAGACCCAATTAACCTATTTAACTTGTTTATTTAAATAAGTCAGGTTCGGGTTGGATGTTTCGACCCAATTAATAAATAGGCTAGGTTCGGATTGAGGCATAAATGGGTCAACCCGAATATGATCCAACTCGAATTCGACTTGATTACCTATTTTGCCACCCTAAGCTTGCACGAGGAAGTAGAATTAAGCCATGAAATCACAACTGTTGAATCCTCCTATACTCATTTCTCTTATGGATGAAATTGAGAGACAAGAGTAAAGATGCACAACCAAGCCTCCACTAAAAATCTGCATAAGGAACTGTACTAGAAGATAACTTTTTGCCCCCACCTTAAGCACGAGACCATCATGATTTCGAATAATGAAGCCAATAGCTATACCATAATTAGTAACAATCCGATCAAAATTAATAAGTACTCCAAAAGGAGGATACCCAATAGACCATAGATAGAAAAAACTGCTACTTATGAGGCAGCACAGAAGTACCCTAGTACTTTATATTAAGGAAGCATATCTATCATAAGTAGATTATGTGGAAACATATCCATCACAAGATCTGCAGAGGCTAAAATCAAGGACACATTTCCTACATCTATGTAACAAATAGTAGTCTAAAATCATGCATATGTATATTAAGAAAATACATCCATCATACTCAGATTATATAGAAAAAATCAAAGCAATGAAACACCACTGTTATAGAATTTGCAGAGACTAAAATCAAGGACACACATATGTAAAGGCTAAAATCAAGGACACGCATATGTAAACGCTATATGTTATAGTTGTAAACTTTTTAAATATATTTTTGTGATAGCTATTGTCCATGTAAATACTCTCTATTTTGTACCTTATAAATACTAATAAAATACTAGTCTATCTCTCTATTGATTGTAGAAGAGATCAAAATATCTTTTTATCTTTATGGTATTAGAGCAACTCCACGATACCAGTGGAACCCTTTAGCCTCGTTGACATTGCCTCTCCCAACCCTATTCTTAACGTCACCATTTTATCCCAAATGATGATACTAGTACCCACAAAACTAACCTCAAAAAAACTATCTGCTTTGGAGTGATCAAGTGTATCCACTCATTGATAGTGTTGAACTCCTTTCTCATGTGACAGGAGATGTTGAATCACCACAAAGGTTACAATTAAATGACAAAGATAAGAAAGAGATCAATCCAGCCTATATCAATTGGATAAGAGATGATCGTATACTTAAAAATTTATTGTGAGAACACTTTTAGAACAAATGCATTCCTGCATGGATTTCTCAAAGAGCCCGTATATATGGAACAACCCAGTTTTGTTTCATCCTCTTATTCGGACTATGTATGTCAACTTCAATATGCTTTATATGGTCTAAAACAGGCCCTTTGAGCATGGTTTGACCGTCTTAGTTCATTTCTTATACAATTTGGCTTCTACTGTAGTAATCATGATGTTTCACTTTTTGTGCTTCACTCTTCACTTGGCACCATAATTCTACTTCTATATGTAGATGATATTATGGTCACTGGTAGTAACTCTACATTTCTTAATAATTTTATTGGTCAATTAAGTCAAGAATTTACCATGAAAGACTTAGGCCCTTTACATTATTTTTTGAGCATTGAAGTGCATAATACCACTAATGGATTACATCTCTGTTGGTCCAAATATGCTTGTGATTTACTTCTTCAACATCAAATGGATGGTTGTAAGTCTATTTCTACTCTATACTAGCAAAATTGAACCTTATGGCTCCTTCGCTGCTGGTTAATTTTCAGCTGTACAGAAGTCTTATTGGTGCTTTATAATACCTTATGATGACTTGATCGGATATTTCATTTGCTATTAATCTTTTGAGTCAATATATGCATAGTCCTACTGAATATCATTTTTAGCTGGTTAAAAGGATCCTACGTTATGTAAGCGGCACTCTTGATCATGATCTCCATTTAACCAAAAATTGCTCTCTTAGTCTCTACAGCTATTCCAATGCAGATTGGGTAGAGTGTCCATTAACATGAAGGTCTACTTCTGGTTATTATGTGTTTCTTAGAGGTAATATTCTCTCTTGATTAGCTAAGAAGCAACTCACCATCTCTCGTTCTAGCTCTGAAGTAGGGTACAGATCCATGGCTTTAGCCACAGTTGAAACTACTTGGATATGTTTCCTGCTACGTGATCTTGGTGTTCCCCTATGCCAGCCTCCTACCTTATTATGTGACAACATTAGTGCTCTCCATATGATTATAATCCTGTCTTTCATGCCCGCACTAAACATGTTGAGGTAGATTATCATTTTGTTCGAGAAAAATTACACTTGGACACTTGGTTACATGATTTGTTCCCTCCAAAGCTCAACTTGTAGATGTATTTACCAAGTCCCTTTTGTGAGACAGATTTCGTTATTTGCTCACCAAACTTGGCGTTGTCCCTTACAACCTCCTTCACTTGAGAGATAGTATTAAGGAAGCACATCCATTACGAATAAAACTTTCATATTCGGGCCGACCATAGAAGGAATTATGGTCGGGCCATCATTGTCTGCCACATGTATATATTAGGACATCCATCAGAAAAGGGATGGTTATATGATGTTTATCTAAACTATTTAAATACCCTTAGGTTGTGTTTGGTAGCTGGCAATCTATCTAGATTGCTTATAATTTAAAAGGTCCCACCAGATTATCATGTTTGGTATACTTTTGGATTGGTAATCCAGATTACCTCCCATGAGATAATCTGGATTACCAAAGGGAGGGTGGCTATCCAGATTATCACTACTTTGGTAATCTTGTAAAAAATTTCTGATTGAAATTATCTTCCTCCCTCCCACCTCTCTGAGTGGTGCCATCCGTCGTTCGCCCATGCCTCCCACCAACCCCCTCCTGTGACTGTGCTGCCCGCTGCTGCTCTATCGTCGTGGCCCTCACCATCATCCTTTCTGCCGCCACCATCCATCCCACGATCTTCTTCCTCACGAGAGAGAGAGAGGAGGGATGAAGCTGGTTTGGTGGCCGGAGATAGCC
>KE504694.1:1161862-1190316 GCA_000441515.1 Elaeis oleifera | reverse complement strand
ATATATATATATATAATATTTGCTTTCTAGATATGGATTTGGCATGATGAGGTCTCTTATTTGAATTTGAAATGTTGCTATTGGCTTTGAATTGGTTTGGAAGGGTTTGGGGATTGGTCGTTTGTCTTATGTGCAGGCACGTATTTGCACATGTGGGTCTGTTGCTTAATCAACATAATACAGTTGGAGAGAATAAATAAACTGAAAGAATTATTTAAGATTTGTGTTTGACTCTAGTCAGAATGCCAAGAAAGTACACAAACTCCTTAGCGAATATACCTCATAGCTAGGGTTCATTTCTGTTATTATTTCTCTCATGGATTTATCTTAGTTCAACTGCAACTTTCATTACAGCTGGCTCAATTTGCTTTATTATTTGTAATTAGCTGCTGAAACTGTTTTAGAAATTTTCACATATGCCCTCTAAAGTAGGGCTGTCAAATGAGGAAGCTGTTTCTTGAGCTAGCTCGAGTTTGGGTTGCTTGGTTAAGAAATGAGCCAAGTTAGAGCATGGGTTAGCTCACTCAAGCTCTCGAATTAGCTCAAAATGCTACTTTAAGTAGTTTATACGTTTTTATATGATTTTACCTATTATTATCAAAAAAATAATTATTTGTACTATTCGTTATAAATTATTATGGGCTATGTAGAGTAGAATGTATTTTAACTCTGGCTAAAAAAATAATAGGGATTATTACTCCAAACTTTATAAATGAAATCCTTGAATGAGCCTAGACTCTCACTAAATATCTTAAACAAGTTGTTCCAGAACAGCTTGAGCTTGCTCAAAATTCAATGAGCTAGCTCGAGCTTGGCTTGATTATTAAATGAGCCGAGCTAGAGCTAGCTCCAGCTCGGCTTGTGCTTTGGCTTTTCTACACCCTTACTCTAAAATATAGATGTAATGGGACATTCAATCACAGGCTATGTGGGTTTTATCTGTACTGCATTATAAAAGGAGAGTTTTGAATTTTGGAACATTTCTTGGATATTCCATCTGTCAATCTTTTGGACCAAATTCCACTTCAATTAATTTTAAAATATCTTTACACTCTCTAAAAGATTATCTCACTTGGGCTCATCTTTATTTCCTTAAAAAATCAGCCACTCAATGCCCACTCCTCTCTTCTTCGAGTTCTTTCAAAACAAACCAGCCTTCTTTAATCTCTAATAAATATGGAAGAAGGTGAGGAATAATGGATGTAATGTAGTTTCCTAATTTGTTAGAATATATTTGTCCGATGATATTTAAAGAGAGGGCCTTATCGCTAATGGTCCTCATAGAAAGTGGATTATCAGGGTTCTCAGATTCAGAATCTGGCGTAGAGTGGGTTATGAGCATAATGATGTTGATGATTGTTAAGCTTTTCTTTCTTTGTACTGTATATTGATTTTATTTGTTTTATATTATTCTCTATTTTAAGTTTTTTCTTATTTTTTTGTTTTGTTTCATTTTTTATTTCTTATTTCTGTTTTATAAGGATATATCTATTTCGTTTTCATAAATCATATTTTCTCTTTAACATGCATCACATGTGCCAATTTGCCAATAGCGTTAAAAAAATCTTGCTATAACTACAGATAGACGTTACAAGCTGAATATTCTTTCATAGAATGGCATTTAAGCAATAATTAATCACTAACTTTATTCTACCCTAGTCTTAAAGCAATGCTGATGTCTTTATTGTGATTGCCTTGATGATCTACCGCATCCATCCTAGTCTTAAGTCCATGATTATGACTCTAAGGCCTGTTTGGATGTCTGTCTTTTCTTAAAACAGATGCTCATAAAATATAATTCTCTATAAAATAGGTTTTATGAAATCCCGGGAAAGGCTTGTTTTCATGAAACTCACATTTCAGGCTTTATGACTTTGTCAATCTTGACCAAAATGTTTATAGAAACAACCAAACAGCAATTATATAAAACCTATTGATTTTAGTATTTTGGTCAGTTTGTTTACTAAAACTAGAAAACCAAACAGCCCCTAAGTCTCTAACATTGTTGTTTCAATGGTCTACTCCATTTGTTGGATGGAGTTGAAAATTCCTTCGGCATCACAAGATATGTGGTTGCCTCTCTTTGCAATTTTTTGTAGATATGTTTATTTGGCCATTACATGACACTTGCATGAGTTGCTAGATGTGTGTCAACTCCCTGGAAGTAAGAACTTTGAGTATTCAGTGTATATTACTCGCATCTTGACAAGGTAGCGTAAATGCTGGAAAGCTCTTGGTCACGAACGCGTCTTGACAGGGTAGCATAATGCTTGAAAGCTCTTTGTCATGGATCCATTTTGGTCAAGACTGATGCCTTAGTCGGGAGGTGTTAAGGCTGCACATTATTTTGATGTTTCCTCTTCAATGGTCTTGGGTAGAAAACTTATTTGAAGGTCGTTAGGTGAATCATGCTACCAGGGTCATGTTAAGAATTTATGACGGTGAATTGTGTTTTATGGATTTCTGTTCGTTTATGCTTTTTTGAAGGTCAAGAAACAGAGTCAAAAGAAACTTTCATGGTAAACTAGGCAGGGATCTTATGATATTTTGAGCGCATGGTCACTTTTTTCTTCTAATGCACTCTAAATTATTGCTTATTTATCATGTAATGAACTTTCTAATGTTTTTCTTCTTTGTTATTTTGTTTGTTTATTTGTGCACTTTGAAGTGCATTTGTGCTTGTTTATCGGTGTTTATTTGGGTTGCAAAAGGCCAAGGTGAAATCTGTTCGTGTGTGTGCCACAGAATTGTTTGTCATAGAGCATGCTGGAAAAATGAATAATATATAACATTTGGAAAGGAAGAACCATCGAAGGACTCAATTCATGAATTTTTTTTACTAGATGTGAAACTGTCTCTGTAGAATGTTTTCATTTAACTCTTGCTTTTGTTTAGAAAGATGAGATGATGCAAATCTCATTAATCATTAGTTTCAGGGCATTGAACTTAAAATTAGTAAAGATAGAACAATTGAATAAGTAAATGGGATTAAATTAGCAGGATTGGATACTAAACTGAGCATAAAATCTATATGTTCATGCATACCATCTATTGGATGAATGTGGGAGGCTAGGGGCAGCAATGTGCCAGGTAATTGACTTGGATGGAGATTTAGATAAGTGGCAAGCAGACTCAACCCATTCAATGAAGAAGTTAAAATCTCTAACGAAAAGTTTATCTATTTATTGAATTTCTAACATGACATGATTTCTGTAACTTGTTTATTAGTTTAAGTAGGATCTTGTCTGGCAGGATGCAAGTGACTTGTTGACTTGCTATGTTTGAACAGTTAACTTGATATAACCTTGATAAGCTTGATCAACAAGATTTCCAATAATTCCTGGCATTGGCCTCCTGTCAATTCTAATTGAATATTTATTGCATGTGTGCACGGTCGGTATTGTTGGTGCAGGTTTATAATCCTTGCACATGATATGCATCTAATTCATACTCATCATCCAATAAAGGATAGGAATGATCATATCATATCAACATGGAGGATTTTGAAATTTAAGAATAGGCTATGAGGTAGATCATCATTGAGAAGCAAGGAACCTTTAATTGAAAAAAAAGAAATTAAGTATGCAAGGTTAGCTTTAATTAAAAAAGGAAATAACCATGCAACGATCTATATGCCATAAGTCATTTACAGTATTTGGCAAGGCCCTGAAAAATGTTTCCCTTCAAATGAGAATTATCATTATATGCTTAATGGTAATCTGTTTTACAAGATTATGTTGTCTAACTTGTTTTGATTGAAGTAACAGTGGCATTTCATTTGTCAGTGAAACCATGCCTTTCTTTGAAAAGAGAGTCTTATAAAGTTGTAGTGAGACAATGAAACCAATTCTCCTTTCATGTTAAATTAGAATTATGTTATTGCCAATAAGAGATGCTGTAAATGACAAGCCTTCTGTATGAATGCTTAATTGATGAAAGGCCCAATATCGAAAGGAATATAAATTGAATGTATTTCATGAATGCATTTCTTTTTGATTCCTTGGTATTCCACTTCCGTGAAACCAATGTTGCTCCATTTGAATTCACTCCTTTCTGATTCTTGTATTTTTATCTTATCAGATGATCACACTCCCACCGTTTGATTCCCTTGATTTGATCAGAACATTGCGCATGGCTGGTTTTGGAATGCTAGTTTCGGGACCCTCATTGCATTTATGGTTCAATTTTTTGTCAAAAATACTGCCAAAGCGAGATGTTCTCACTACTTTTAAGAAGATGTTTATCGGGCAGACTTTGTATGCACCTATAATGAATGCAGTTTTCTACTCAGTAAATTCAGCATTACAAGGTATCGATAATTTTTTTCACCTTCCAAGATACATAAATTGAAAGTTTACATATATGATATGAAAAGACACATTATGTCGTGCATGATGGTCACATTTCTTTTTCACTATTGAATTTTGATAGTTAAAGCAAACTTTATGTTTTCATCACTATCTTCTTTGCTCAGTTTTGTGTAGCTGAAACGTTATTCATGTAGTGCATTAAATACAAATTATCTGACATATCGGTTTTCATGAATTGCACTAAGGCTCAAATTCTTCGGGAATATTTTTTTTTCTTTCCATTTTTTTTTCAAGTGATACCTTCTTATAGTTAAATGACCTAAATGATTATGTTGATGTCATCTAAAATAATTTGTTCACCATTTTAACTATAGTTACTTTGCTAATCAATAGGTGGATTCGCCCCTTCCATATGAAATATCTTCAAAATAAAGTGTAAATAAGATATCTTTCTTTTGAATTTAATCCTGATATATAGTTGATTGCTATTTCTTTTCATGCTAACACCATTGCTGGCATCTTGCATCCTATTGAAATTAGCAGATATATTTGAATGTAACTAGTGTGTGGGCATGGAAGTATGGCTGTTAGTTCCTTCATTTTAAGAACTCTTGGGTTTTGTTTATAAATTATCTTAAATTTCATTATGTGATCATAGGATACCTACAAGGTTGAAGGAAAATTTTATAGGGCAGCCATACAACCAGCAATGCTTTATGATACAGAGTATTGGGCAGTTAGAAATAACATGTGTACAAGATGAGTGTGGCTTCAATGAGAATATTGAGATGGATGTGTGATAATTTAAGGAAGATAGAATAAAAAAATGAAGTCATTCATAGAAAGTGAAGTAGCACCAATTAAGGACAAATTGAAGGACGCCTTAGATGGTTTGGACATGCACAACGTAGGCTTAGTGGCGCACCAGTGGCGAGAAGTGATTTAATACTTATAGAGGGGAAGAAGGGCAGAGTTAGACCGAAAATCACATGGGATGTAGTAAGGAAGGACTTGATATCGTTGCATCGTTTAGAAAGTATGGTCCTAAATAGAGCAGAATGGAGGAGAAGGATTCATATAGCCACAACTAGTTTAGGTTTAGTGCTTAGTTGAGTTGACTTGTAGAACTATGCCCAAAACAATCAAGCCTTGTTCCAGGTATTTAGTATCAGCTTTATGAATACTCATTTACAGAGCATTCCTTTTAGGTCTGCCTTTGACATTAAAACTGCGGAAAAATTCCTGCACACAGAGATATCAAACTAGGATTCATTCAGGGTTTTGATATGCTTTTCATGACTGTTTGTCAACCCAACATCAAACTTTAATTCTTGCACGTGGGATTGAAATGGACATTGATGTTCTCATAAAAGGAAGGAATCACTACATTGTTGCAGTGAGGTAGCTACAGTTGTTGCTCTTTTTCTCATGTTTTTGGTAATTTTTCAGTTCAGTGTTCATGATTTTCATCCAGGTTCTTGACTGTCACCTCTTATGATTATTTTTCAAGCAGTGCAAAGAAAGAGTAATTGTAGATCTAGTAAAAATGTTTTGAATAAAGGGCATTTCAAACCAAAAAGATGTAAGCCAAAGGAATGTGTTAGTATGTTATGCAAATGAAAGCCATTCAAGCTGAGGGAGCTTGAAGTAGGATAGCAAAACAAAGATGTACCTATCTGGGGAAAGGTTTGTGCAAGAACAAGGGGCTCAGTAAAGGCACAAATATGGTGAAGATCCAAAGTGGTCTGCAGACAACTGTGGAAAAATTGGTTTACTAGGAGAGCACTTAATGTAAAGTTACATATGTTTAGTCAGGGATTGGAAGAGCATCCCAATTTGTTAATGCTCTAATTTGAGTTCGGACCAAAAAGTACATTTCCTTCACAATTCTAGGGCTACATCCTGTAAGTCTTGTGTCACCTTCTGCTGCCATAGGAATATGATTTTGGATTGAAAATTTTATGCTGACCTTTATAGTAAGGAAACTCATTTATCATGTAGCAGGATCAGCGCTTTTAGAGTGACAAAGTATAATTTGAATAGTTATGATCTTTTCTTTCATTTTGGATTGCTAAAGTTGATTCTAGGGCTGAAATCTTATTTGCAGTTTGAGCTTGTTATAATGAGCAATAGTCCTTTTTTTTGTTGTGTGGGGGGGGGGTGGTGTGAGGATGATTGATAAATGAAGCTGTGTTTATACTCCAGCTCCATTTCCTAAACAAGAGATAATTTTTTTTTGCAAAAATATTGGGTGGTGATATCAAATATTATTTTGATTTTTTTGGTAACCAAATATTATTTGATTTTTGCTACATATTGGTGCTGTTAATTCCTTCTAGATCTTGTTGAAGACGATAGGTGTTGACAAGCTTTTCTTCAAAGAAATCAAGGTCATCATGCATCTACTTAGATAGCTTCCTATTTATTGATTTAACATTTTTCAGTATCCTATCTTTATATCTGAAGTCAATTTTTAACTCATTCTTGTCCCATAATTTTGGACTGAGTTGTAATATTTTTTCTCAAGTGAAATTCTTGATAGGCTTTCTTCTGGGAATTTCTCCAGCACCAAGAGTTTAAGGATTGGTATAGATATTGTAAAATTTTGACTAGTACATAATATCTCTGATACTAGTTCGTATATACTGGCTGGTGTGCTATGAAATCGGCTTGGATCATTCCATCAATGGAAACTAATGTAAATTAATAAACAAAAACTCTTAAAAAAGTTAAGGCAGAATGAGAAAATTCAAAAAGCAGTAAAAGAATAATCACCATGGAGGTAAACAACTCATGTAAGGAATTTGTTTACCATAGTAATCATGTAGTAATTACAACATTTACAATTTGGGCATAAGATGACTATGTAATCATTATATTTTAGGGTAAACAACTCATTTAAGGAATTTGTTTACCATAGTAATCACGTAGCAGTTATAACATTTACAATTTGGGTATAACATGACAATGCAATCATTGTATTTAGTTTTTATTGTTTAAGTACAGGAATCTTCTTTTTTAGATTAAGCAGTAAAGAGGCATATGCTTTCTCAGAATGTAAGAAAGGTTGCTTTTTAGTTTCGTCATACTCTACTATTTCCCTCTTTCTTACTTTTGAACTGTAGTGGTTTTATAACAGAGAGAAAAACCACATGCTGCCTGAGGTTACTCTTACATTCAAAGAATATGCTATGAGGCTCAAATGGGCTTAAGTTCCTTAAATTTCCTAACTGGCTGATACCACATCTGTTCAGAGGTATGGCTGGATTTTTTCTGTTTTAGTTGGTATCAGGTAGTAAGTTGCAAATACTTGACTTGTTATGACCACTATGACTATTAATGGTATCAACTAAGATTTGTCTCCTAGCTTGCATGGCGCTTGCCATCAGTTTATGTCCCTTCCCAGGATATTTTGGTTCATCTATTGATCAGTTGATTAGTTGATCAGAGCAGAATTATAACAACATGCAAGATATCTCACTATGAATGTCAAACCTGTTCTTAAGTTGCATAACTTGTATCTGTGTTCTCTTTCACTGTCATCCTTCTTTTTATGTAAAGAATCACCAACGTCACATGAGTACTGTTGATAATCATGGGGGAAGTCTTTGTTGATATTTCAATCATTATGTTGAAAAGAACCATCAATGAGGGACTATATTGATGAGAAGTTTCAGAGATTCTATTGGACTTGGAAAACATTAGATGTTGTGCTTCTTATTCTTGTCATGAATCAACATCCCAAAAGATTTATTTGGTTCTTGCATAGTGAATGCTATTTTCCTGGTCTAAACACACTTGCACACACAAAGTTTTTTTGTTGCGGGGGGGGGGTTGGGTGTGTGTGTGTTGTTGCACTGCCTTGCATGAAAGACTAAATGACTGCTTCAACTTCTAGCAACTGGTTATAGCTACTGATATACAATTGTTTAGTGTTATTGAACTTGTTCACACTTTAGTTCAGTAGACTATGATGCATGCAATGTGCACGATATGATATTGATTCAGTGAGTTGTGGAAACACAGTGCTTCAGTGATGCACTCATCTGGAGTTTAGGTTTATATTGTAGGATGGACTCCATTCTTAGTTTCTGGTGTTCATATCATCAACATTCCATGAATGCAGTGGGAAACTTAAAAAGCCAATTGTTATGACATTTATTATGTGATTAGTTGCCTTGTTTTTATTATTTGACCTCTTTATGTATTCTTTTTCAGAGACCAAAGTTGTCCCACAATCCAATGTGCAGAAATGGATTTTGGGTTGTACCTTTTTGTTAAAGAAAATTTTGGTTCTTCCCCCTTTAATATTGCTTTATAAAATCTTACAACTTTTAAAAGTTAATATGGATCACATTTATCTTTCCTCAGCTAATATACACAATGATAGGTTCCTTGTCCTCTGTTAGTTTTTTTTTTGTTGTTTTTTTTGTTCTTTCACTGCAGCACAATAGAAACTGATTGTTAAAGTTAATCAGTAAATCATATGTTCTTTCTGTTAGCTAGAAATTCTGTGCTTTTGGGTTCATATTTTCATGTATGATGTCATTCTTTAGGTGAAACTGGTGCTGAGATCATTGCCAGATTGAAGAGAGACTTGATCCCTACATTGAAAAGTGGGCTTGTATACTGGCCCATGTGTGATTTCATCACTTTCAGATTCATCCCTGTCCATCTACAGGTAACATCTGAGACCTATTCTGTTGCCAACTGCTAATTTAAAGTGCACTTCAATTGCTCTAACGTGGATGCTATTAATTTTTCAGCCATTAGTAAGCAATTCATTCTCATATCTTTGGACCATCTACATCACATACATGGCAAGCTTGCAGAAGGCAAGTGTGGAAAGGATCTCAGCCGACTGACTCCATGCTATATGTTTGTCTCATCATTCATATCCATTCAATTTTGCAAGTTGCCTTGAATGGCACCGACCATAATGGTATTGACGAGCAAGGTGGATTAGCACCTCTGCATATGTTGGATTTTGTAGAAAATGATATATTTCACAGGCTAGCCCATTTAAATGGGCTAGCTTGTTCTTGCCATAGATCTTTTATAAGTGTTGAGCACTGTAAAACCTTTTTCATCAATCCAGTTAAAAAGTTAGTTACTGGCTGGCAGCCATTTTTGTCAAAGTCAGCTTTGTATGTGTTATTATAACGTGATTTTATGATGCTATATGGTGCTCTATGCACTTTTACGCATTGGTTGCATGGCTGCTCCGTGGAGACAGTCACCTAATTATCATTTTGACCCTGGGTGCAAGTGAATAAAGGTTTAGCTGTCCACTTTATGCCTGCAGATGAGGGTACATATGATTTTGGTTGCATGTCCCATGGTGTTATCTATCTCAATTTACAGCTTGGGAGAAATTCCTCTGGCTAGTGGGTTTCATATTTCACTGTCTGAAACAGGATGAGCAGAGTTTCCCTAATTTGATACTGATGGAATCCCATTCAACAGCTCATGAGGTTATGATGCTAATAACTTCCTGCTTCAAATCTAGTCTGTAGTCTATCAAGTTTCCCATTAGCTCTTTTCTGTTGTCTGCTGACAATGACAGCTCACAATTATTTTCTCCACTCCATGAGCAATCTTTGATTTAGTCTTAACTACATTTCCTTGTCTTATAGTAGTTGTTATTGCTTATTTTGATCAATTTTGAATTTAAACATTACATGTCCTTTGATCAAAACCAACCAACATCAGCCCCCACACACCAGTGTTTCCAACCAAGCCAGGCAGCTTTTGCGCGATGTTGTCAGACACTGCCAAGAATGCCTGTCAATAGTTGATCGTCCTTTGAAGCAACTGTCCCCAGCCACTCTTTTGGACATGGGTCTACTAGCTTACTTCAGCATTAGAAATTGGAACATTTCTGATGGAAGGTTTGCGTGTTATTCGTAAGGGTGCAGATGGGTTCCTTGGGTCCAGCCTGCTATGATCGAGACCTGAACTGAATCATTTTGAGGTCCTGTGTCTGGACTGGAATGAAACTGTGAAACTATTAACTCAAGTAACTTGAGTCAGCTGTGTCCTTGGGTTTGGTAGGCAGTGAGTTTGCCGTGGACCTAACCTTTAAGCAATTCCAAACACTGACTGAAACCTGGTAAAATGGTGAGACTTTTAGTCCAAGGCCTGTACATGTTTGAGATATTTTTGACCTGTACATGTTTGAGATATTTTTGATGTGGTCACAGGTCTATCTGATGATTCTGATCCCTTCATACTGTCAACTCTACCTGTCAAATGGGCGCATGCAGTTAGATGGCAGAGGCTCCTAGCCTCCAACCAATTGCCAACAACCTGCCAAGCTTAGCCCCACTTTGGACTATTGAAAGGCTCTAGTTCAGCGAAAGAACACCAATGAAAACCAAAAAATCTACAACCAAGAGAAGCAAACAATACCCTACGTCTCTTTCAGCTATTTGGCCTTTCATGCTTGGACTGAAGCAACTTTGTAATCTGGATCACTTAATGTGCGGCTGATTTTACGCCGCTTACAGCTGCGATTGATTCCAATTTGTTATCAGATCAGGTGGTCCATTCTGCAATCTTTGTAAGCAAACTGAGCAATTCCTTCTCATTCTTTCTCTACTAGGGAGAGGCCAAATGATGCTTTCTCACAGCACGGGAGGCCTTGCCACAGTGAACCTCAAACCAGTGTTTCTAGAGATCATGAATTGGCCTTGGCAAACATGGTTCTTATTGTTATTTTTCCGCTCTTTCCTCCATGTTAGAAGTCGCTTTACATGCACGACAGACTATGATTGAGTTGAGCACAGCATAGCAGTGATGTAGATAGAGCCAGCCTTGGATGATGCACTTGAGATGCTTCACGCTGCCTAATACCTGTGTTACCTTTTCAGTTCCACGGGCATGGTTAAGTCAAAAGTCCATGGATAAGCAGAGATATTTCTAGTACCGTGTTGCTAATTTGCTCATGAGCTCATGCAAGCTCCTTGTCAAATCACAAAAAACATGAGATTCTTCTACTTGGTAGAAATTATTGAGCTTATGATGTCTATATTTGAAACAGAAAAACTAAAGCAGAATCAGTTATGGAGGAATGAGAAGATCCATGTGATGTGCCACATTAAAAAGGAAAAGAGTGACTGATTTAACAAAGTTGTGTCATCAAGTTAAATGGAATAACCTCTGGGCTTAAATTTTGAGGGGCAGAAGATCTCCAACATGATTATCTATAGAGAAACATTTCTCAAATTATTAGGAGTCAATCTGTGATTTCTACAGGTGTACGTAGAAGGGCAAGAAATTAATCAAGAAATTAGCTACTAAGCAAGTATTAGTCCATCAAAGCCTTTATCTTTGGCGAGACAACATGAGAGCTAGTCAGCCAGGCCTCACCACACAATTTGAAGTAAATAGGTGGAATTTTTCAAAAAAAGGAGTCCCCTTCATCCCAGAATGATATATTTCATCTCATGTATTAGGTTGCTGTTATGTTGCTCATTGGACCCCTTTAATTTCTCTCTATTATTCCTTTCTCCTAATCACTATCATCAGAAATTCTTGGTTAGCCACTTAGATAACCCAATCATGCCAAATGCATGCCACAATTGCAAACTTAAACTGTTGATGAAGCAAATCAAACTGAATCATTTTACTTCGTTTATTTGTAAGACATCATCCACTGGTCCAATATATCGCATAATGAGAGGAAAAAATGCAGAGAGAGATTGACTGATCAAGTTGCAGTTTTAATATTTTAATGAATGGATGACCGGGCTCGAATCATTTACATCCAAAGACAATTTAAAATTGTTAGACTTCATAATATCATCAATCTTTTTAAGGTTGTGCAGTGTTTCTTTCAACTAAGTGAACCATTTTCTTTTGACATGGGCCATGAGAATGCTTTTGCCAATTTAATTTAGAAGATGTATTATTATTTACGCATCTTGCGAAACAGTATGATGCACAACTTTAATAAAAGACATTGTTTAGCTAACCTTGTTAAGAGAAGGAAACTGAGGGTGTGCTCTCAAAGGTATCATGCTGGGATAATGTTAGAATAATGTCCCCTCGGACATAATTATTACACCAAAAGATTTCAGTTATCTCAGTATACTGAGAGCGACTGATTGCCTTCAACTGAAACAAAATAAGGAAACAAACATGCGAGGTACAAACAAAGGACCTGCGCTTGAGGGGCTCCTTTAAAACTTCACCACATCCTTCAGTATCATCAACTGGAATCTTAATCTATACCTCCTCTCTTTTTCTTCTACTACTGCTCATTTGTCTTCCATATGATGGAGACATGGTCAAGATAAGGAAGAGGAGGAGAAAGAAGAACAAGGAGGAGAAAAGAGATAAGGCTCTGAAGCCACAGGAATGCTGGGGTTGATCAGGAACTACACCACCACCTGCTGCCATATCAAAAAGAAACAGTTGCTCTCGACTGCTATGAAGAGAACTAGTGAATGGTATTGTGTCTTCTCCTCAGCTCTTCTTTCTTTCCTTTCCTCTGCTTCATATTTCATTTGGGCCTCTCTTATAGTTCATTATAATCACTTGAGAACTCTTATGATTCAGTTTGTGTCTTTCTTTGTCAGGAACAGCTGTTCTCTATGATAGAAACGTTTAGCAATTAATTGAAGAGGATTACTTTGTTTGATCGGTTCATGCAAAAGTTTATTCTTAGAGATCCAGCAACTAATCCTGCTTTCTCTTTTTAGTCCTTTTCTGTTTTCCTTAATTTGCTTCTCGTGATTCATGTTGGCTCTCATATGTTTTCTGGATGACCACCAATTCTTCTTTCTTTCTTATTTTTTCTGGACTGAGAGTGATGGTGTTTAAGGGTGTCTATGTTACATGGAAAAGCTAATTCATAGAAATTGTGATCTTTGTAGGATACTATCCCAGGAGATCCCCAGTGATATCACCATCCATGCTGGAGGATCCACTTTGCCTTGCACAAGGTAATTCAAAACCATGGTTCCAAAAGGTAAACAACTCTGAAAGAAAATCTGTTCCTTGTCAACTCATGGTTCTTCAAATAAATGGAACTGCATATTGCCAATTGACTGTTCAAAGCCCACATAAATGTAGATATGTGAGGTAAAGCAAGCTACATACACCCATGATCATATGTAAGATTCGCTTTAAATGTCATTGGCAGATGAAAGTCTTGATGAATAATCCTATACTTCAGCAATCAACTTCTCTTTTTTAGCTTTTCTTATTCAGATTCATCCCAATTAAAATTCTAATACAAATATTCGACAATCTTTCTATGCAGTTCCCTCTGGTCTCCAAGTGTGGTTATATACGGAGGTTGGTCTCCGAAGCCAATGACTCAAACATCTCAGTCATTGAAATCCCAGATGTTCCTGGTGGTTCTGAAGCATTTGAATTGGCAGCAAAGTTTTGTTATGGGATAAATTTTGAGATCACCATGGAGAACATTGCTATGCTTCGGTGTGCGGCGGAGCACTTAGAAATGACAGAGGACTATGCAGCTGGAAACCTAGTGAATAGAACAGAGGACTATTTGGAGGAAGTAGCATTGCTGAGCCTCTCAGGTGCAGTCACTCTCCTACAGAAATCAGAGGACCTTCTTCCCATGGCTGAGAAGTAAAACTAGTAAGCAGGTGCATCGACGCTGTAGCCTATATAGCCTGCAAGGATAGCCAATTCTGTATATCCTTGAGGACTGAAAGTAGCCATGAGAACTTGACTTCTTCAGGATTACAACCTAAAGCAATTGTGGATTGGTGGGCAGAGGAGCTAACAGTCTTGAGGATAGATACCTTTCAAAGAGTTCTCATGGCAATGAAGGCTAGGGGCTTTAAACAGTATGGTCTTGGACCGGTAATTATGCTCTACGCACAGCAGTCTCTGCGTGGTTTGGTGAGCCACAATCTTTCCTCATCCTACTTCTTTTTAATTTTGCTTTTGTGCTACAAACATCAGAACCTGCCAATGGTACAAAGGAAAATTAAATGGCTAAACTAGATTGCCTCTGCCAAAATTAATATTTGAGAATAGGTCCAATCCTCCTCATGTCATACTAAGGGGTGTGACTTCATCATCAGACTCAGGTTGCTTCTAACTTCTTATGTTTGTATTGTTAACTTATAATAAGGAACTGACTTTCTTATTACTAATCAAGATAAATCTATGTGATTAATTCACAGGTGAAAAGCAACCTGAATTTGGCCTTGTATTTTTCTGTTTGCAACATTTTATTTGATATATAATCCATTGGTTTGATGCAGGACATATTTGGAAGAGAGAGGAAGAAAATTGATCCAAGACAAGAGCACGAGAAAGGGTAGTGTTGGAGACAATTGTCAGCCTTTTGCCAAGGGAAGGAATGCAATGTCGGTCAGCTTTCTCTCTTTGCTTCTAAGAGCAGCAATATATCTCGAGACAACTGTGGCTTGCCGGCTTGATCTAGAGAAGACGATGGGCTTGCAATTAGAACAGGCAGTATTGGATGATCTGTTGATCCCTTCATTTTCCTTCAATGGTGACACAATGTTTGATGTTGATACAGTTCAAAGGATCTTTGTGAACTACCTCGAACATGAGGTAGATGGAAACCACTTTGGTTATAACACAGATGATGATTATGTTTCTTCACCACCTTGTGACATCGGGCGGTTGGAAGGCTTATGGAGAGCTACCTTGCCGAGATTGCTTCTGATCACAATTTGACTATTGCAAGGTTCATTAGCCTTGCTGAACTGATTCCAGAACAGGCAAGAGTCTTCGAAGATGGAATGTACAGAGCGATTGATATATACTTGAAGGTGCTCTTCCTTTACCTTGTTGCCTTGCTCATTGTTTTTAGTGCCATTTCTAATACACTTATTTTTAAAGAATAATGAGCAACCATTTTAAACAAACGATGTGGGAGAATTACTCATCTAACACTACATGGAACACCTGCGACTTGAGTCTGGAACCTCCTCCAAATATAGAGGTGCAACTGTCAGGCCATAATCCAGTTTTGTCCATGTTTGTTTGTTGACTTACATAAGCTTTCGGTCATAATTTTCAGTGCACAACTTCACATCTTCTGTTTTTGCTTTTGTTCTTCATCATATTTCTGTAACAAATAGTGACATCACTATCTGTTAATCATCTTGCATATGGGAGCCAAATTTTTCTCAACAGCCTGAAGGTTGTAAATGTATAGTTTGTTGTACATGAAGGCATCCTTGTGGTTAATTTTCTTTTAAAGGTGATCACTTAACTGAATGACCACATTACACATCATTTAAATGTAGTGCTCTTTTAGATTTATACATGAACTGCATCCTTATGTTCCAATAATATGTTCTACTTCTTTTGTATTGTTATCATTTATCGCTGCTGAGTTTACAGGCTCATCCATCTTTAAGTGACATGGAAGGAAAAGGTCTGCTGCTTGATGGACTGCCAGAAGCTATCGAGAGAGGCTTGCGCCCATGCAGCTCAGAATGATAGGCTTCCGGTGCAGATAGTTGTTCAGGTGCTCCATCATGAGCAGCAACGCCGTAGAGATGTGATGAGTGGAAACTTTTCTGGTGGAGAATCTCCTGCTCTATCCCAGAAAGCAACTCCATTTGGTGTTGGATATCATAATGCCCCAGATGAGCTCTCGCGCTTGCGAAGAGAAAATGCTGACCTGAAACTGGAATTGTTCAGAATGCGAATGCAGTTAAAAGAAATCGAAAAATCTTCAGAAAATATAACTTCTGCAGGCAAGCCTCCATTGCCAAAGAAGTCATTCATTAATTCTGTATCGAAAAAGCTTGGGCGCCTTTACCCCTTCATGCGTTCTGACAGTGCAAAACCTCCCTCTGGCAAAAGAATGACAAAGCCACCCAAAGATCGGAGGCATTCAATCTCTTGATACATAATTCTGGTTAAATGCTGTATATGTTTCACTTCTTCAAATCACTTGGACAAAAGGTGTGTTTGCTTTGTGTAAGGCATGAAAGATGAGGGGTCATCTGTTCTCTTTCTCTTGTTTCATGTAAATCAGTTTCAGTAAACACTGATCTTTCACTAGATGCCATGGTGTGGAGAAAATGGAAACTAATGTTCTTGAATTATGTAAATTTTTTTGTTGTATGTACATAAGAAAATGCTATAATTTCCTTGATATTATCCTGCACATTTGCTCTGAGATTAGAACTTCAGTTTTTCTTAAAAAAACATAAATCTTTATAAATAAATTGAGATTTCATTTTACCATTGATATGGCATTTTCTGGAGTTCTACAAATAAATTAGCGCAGGAATGTGCAAATATTGCTGAATGACCTTACCACAGCTACCCGTAGGATACAGAAAGGAATCAGTGATAGGAAACATTCTTAGATTACTGAATTATCCTTTTTTCCTTGGACAGAAGGAGGGCAAAAACTTCCTTATATTGAACACTTATATTTCTTGAGTCATTAGAATGTGATTTTTAAGGAATCATCACCAAGAAGGATAACCCAATATTCTAAATTTGAGAAAAAATTCTAGTGCTTTGGACAAATTCTTTCATTAAGCATGTATCAAACTTCGACGTGCAACACTAATCATTATCCTGTATGCCAATTTAATTGGGTGATGGTTTCCATCTAGCCAGTCATTCAATGTAAATGTCATATATTTCTTGAGGCATTAGAATGTGATTTTAAGGAATCGTCACCAAGAAGGATAACCCAATATTCTAAATTTTAGAAAAAATTCAAGTGCTATGGACAACTTTTTTCATTGAGCTTGTATCAAACTTTGACATGCAACACTAAACATTATCCTGTAAGTCCAAATTTAATTGGGTGATGGTTTCCATCTAGTCAGTCATTCAACGTAAATGTCATTTCCATGAAGATGAGGCTTCTTGTTGCATATGGCTATCTTAATGTTTATGAAGGGTTTGTTAGATAATTTTAAAACTATTATGTCTGGATCGTCCTCCTATATTCATACAAAATCAAATCATAAATAAATCATACCTTACGCCATCGTTTATGCAATGCAACGATCACATAGCCTGTAGGATGCCTGGTCTTCTCACGTGAGGCATCTGGTCTTCTCTCTCCTCATCATTTTCTTAACGTGGACGATCGATGGGAATCGTTCACATCCTTCTGAGAGTTGAAGAAAGGGATTAGGGCATCTTTATTTATACTTGCACCTGTCTTGTCTTATCAAAAGACTAACTTTTAATTAGAATCAAACTTTCAGTCCAAATCTTATTAGGAATAGATTTCTTTAATTAATTGGACTCACCATAATTGATTCAGTACGCACGACTGACCTAAAGAGTTAAACCTGACTAAGTAATAATTAGGCCACACGTTAGGAGTCAAATCCAACATTCCCCACTTGGCTTATATTATTACTTAAAATAACTCTTTAGTTTTCAAAATATTTACTTTAAAATAAATACTTTAATTTTAACAATAATATTCTTGAATCAAATTTTGAAATCGACCCAATGAGTACGCACTTATTTTAAAAATTATTCAATTATCTATTCTTTAAAAGATCCTTTATACTTTGATTAAGCAAAAACTATTAATATAGATCATGATGGTTATACATCTCAATTGACATACTCCTTTCCATGTATCATGACATCAGTAATCTTTATTTAACTCAGTCTTATATACTGGAGTATATAGGCTATCAAAAATCATAATGTCTATAATAATGGTCTCATTGTT
This sequence comes from Elaeis oleifera, assembly GCA_000441515.1. Lineage (NCBI taxonomy): Eukaryota > Viridiplantae > Streptophyta > Magnoliopsida > Arecales > Arecaceae > Elaeis > Elaeis oleifera. The sequence continues at coordinate 1,172,322 of KE504694.1, read as the reverse complement.
GTGTCATGTGAATGACACTTCTGTTTATTTAATTTTGACAAAAGTCAATCATAATATATACAAATAATAATTAAATAGAAGTAATAGTAGTCATTAAGCTATTAAAAGATCTCAAAATAAGTATCTATTACAAATTAAATATCCCAATGACAAATACCCATAACTTTTATATTCTCTTTGAAAATTTTGGACACTAAAATTTTAGTTTAAGGATTAGCTATCATACAAGCAGTACCAATAAAATCAATAGACACATGATGACTACTAATCCTCTTATTTACAGCAAGATACTTAATATCAATATGCTTATTTGCATTAGTCATCTTGCTACTATTAGATAAAAAAACTGTAGTAGAATTACCACAATAAATTCTCAGCGGCTTAGAAATAGAGTACATAACTCTGAGCCCTGAGATGAATTTTTTCAACTACAAAGCATGTGAGGAAGCCTCGTAGCAGCTGATATATTCAGCTTCCATAGTAGAGCAGGCAATAATACGCTATTTTGTGCTCCTCTATAGAATTGCTCCACCAGCCAATAGGAAGATGTAACATATAGTGGACTTCCTACTATCGAGGCAACCAGCATAATCTACATTTGAGTAACCGATCACCTTTAACTGATCGATTATCATGTAAGTGAGCATGTAGTCCTTAATCCCTTGAAGATAGCACATCATCTTCTTGGTAGCTTTCTAGTGGTCCATACCTGGATCACTCTGCTATCTACCAAGCATTTTCAAAGTGAAACTAATATCAAGATGAATATATACTTGAGTATACGTCAGACTACCCACTATAGATGCATAGGATATATCTTTCATTTGATTTCTCTCAATCTCGTTCTTTGGACTCTGAAATTTACTGAATTTATCTTCCTTAATAATTCGCACTTCACTTGATGAGTAGCTAGACATTCCAAACCTTTCTGAGAACCTAGTAATATAAGTCCTCTAAGATAAACCAACCAACCTCTTACTCCTATTACGACATAGATTTCTATACCAAGAATATAAGAAGCATCTTTCATATCTTTCATGTCAAAATATTGAAAAAAAATTTTTAGTTTCATGTAAGAGATCCAAATCACTGCTGGCTAGTAAGATATCATCCACATATAGAACAAAAATATAAACTTATTTTCACTCACCTTCAGATATATACATTGATCAGCAATATTTTCTTAAATTTGAAGAAAGTAATGATATGATTAAATTTTAAGTACTATTATCTGGAAGCTTGTTTAAGATCATATATGAATTTCTTTAATTTATATACCAATCTTTATTTTCTTGCATTGAAAATCTTTCAGGCTGTTCCATATACACCTCTTCCTTTAAATCTCCATTCAAGAATGCAGTCTTGATATCTATTTAATGTAGCTCTAAATCAAAATAAGCTACTAATGCCATAATGATTCTGAATGAATCTTTTCTAGAAATAGAAAAAATATTTATGATAATCGATGCCTTTCTTTTGAGTGGATCCCTTTGCTACAAGTTCAGCCTTATATCTTTTGATATTACCTTTGGAATTCCATTTGGTTTAAAATTCTATTTACAACCTACAGGCTTAAATCTTTTAGATAATTCGATAAATTTTCAGACTTGATTTTTAATCATAGATTCTATCTTATTTTCATGACATCTAACTAAAGTTTAAAATTATAGCTATTCATGGCATCTTTAAATGAGACTGGATCATCCTTTATTCTAATATCATAATCATATTTTTGTAGATAAACAATATAATCATCTAGAATAGTTGATCTTCTATTTCTAATAGATCTCTGTAATATTTCAGATTTAGCATCATTATTATGATTATTTTCAATCGGATCAGGTTTATTGACAATCTGTTCAGGAAATGATGTATCAACCTCCCGTTGATGTTCCACAATCTCAGGTTGAATAGATTCATATGAAATATCTCTAGATATTACTATAATAAAAAAGATTTTCTTATTTTCTCTAACATCACATTACATGGTCACCACGTCCATTATTTTCACCATCCTCAATAAACTTAGCAGTTTTAATTTAACAATTCTAGTGGTGTGTGATGGACAATAAAATCTAAAATCCTTTGTTCTTTCTGAATATCCTATAAAATAACAACTAACAATTTTGTGATCCAATTTTTTTTTGTGGGTTATATAATCGAGTCTCTACAGAACAACCCCAAAATGTAAATGCTCTAAATTTAATTTTCTATCCAACCATAACTCAAAAGGAGTTTTAAGAACGACCTTACTAAGTACCTGATTTAGGATATACATAGTGGTTTTCAAGGTTTCTCTCCATCAATTCAAGGATAATGAGAAATTATTAATCATACTCCTTACCATGTCTATCAAAGTATGATTATACCTTTTAGCCATACCATTTTATTAGAGATTTTCTGACATAGTATACTATGCTATAATGCCATGTTGTTCAAAAAATTTGGCAAAAGGTCCAAGATTACGGTCTGATTTATCATATCTGTCATAGTATTCACCACTCATATCAGATCTCACAATCTTAATTTTCTGTTCAATTAATTTTCTTCTTCAGCTTTGTATACCTTAAAGGTTTCTAAAGCTTCAGACTTTTCATGCAACAAGAAAGATAACCATAATGTAAGAAATCATCAATGAAGGTGATAAATATCTTTGTCCTATAAATAAGGTGAAAATAGCCTCAAATATTAGTATGTATCAATTCTAAGAGTCTTTGACTTTTAGTGGCATGTCTTTTATGACTTTTAATTTATTTTTTTAATGCAATCTATGCACATACCAAATTACTAAGATCTAAGTTTGATAAAATACCTTCCTTAATCACTCTAGTCATCCTTTCTTTTGATATGTGGTCTAATTGTCTATGCCACAATATTGAAGAACTTGCATGCACAATACCATATTTAATTCCAATATGGACATTCAAAATAAATAAAAATTGTACAAAACAAGAATCCAAATTCATTTTATACAATCCATTATACAATTCAAGTACCAACCAAATAAAATTTTCATTAATTAAAACTTGAATTTACAAAAGTAAATAAAAAACCTTCTAAATCAAGTTTTGATAAAGAAATCAAATTTTTAGATATTGAAGGAATATAAAAGACATCATGTACATCTAATTGGAACCCGATGTATGTAATAAGTTTGTTGGTCCTAACTTAAATGACCTTGGATTTCATTCGATTCTCCATAAAGATCTACCGCTCTTTATTATTTGGCTTCCGGCTTAAAAAGAATCCCTACAACGAATTAGAAACATAAATTACAGCACCCGAATTAATCCACCAGGTATTAGAAGAAACATGAATAAAATTGATTTTGAAATAAATAAGTGACAAGGGAATACCCTTCTTTTTGAACCATTTTCTTCTTTTCTCACAATCTTTCTTGATATGTCTCTCCTTGTTACGGAATAAATATTCAATTTGTAAAAATTTTCTTTCATAGATTGCTCGATCCTTTATTTTTTTCTTTGCCTTCTTTTTTTAGGATGCTTTTATGAAACCACGTGAATAACTGAGATTCCTTCCTATTTCAATCTTCTTCCTTTTGCACATATTGGAAGATGAGTTTATTCATTGACTATGATTCCTTATGGGTGTTATAGTAAATCTTAAATTGAATAAACTAAGATGAAAGAGAATTGAGAACAAACTAGATAAAAAAATTTTCGGATACTGTCATACCTAAGTCATTCAATTTTTCAGCTATATCATGCATTTTCATAATGTACTTTCGTACTCCAGAAAATTCATTATATTTTATAGAGGTAAACTTGTTCATAAGGATACCAGCTAAAGCTTTACTGGATTTGGTAAACTACTATTCCATAGAGAAAAGGTACTCAAAGGCCAATTCATTATCAGGAACAGATCCCCTAATGTCTTTCACCATAGAGCTCTTATAATCATGTGAGACAATCTATTAGAATGCTCTCACTTTTCAGATAATTCCTTCTGATCAGGAGAACTAGTGGGAGTAGGTGGATCAGGCTGAGGCTTACGAAAGATCAAATCTAAGTCTAGGCATTCTAAGACAATGAGAAGCTGCTCGTGCCAATCAAAATAATTAGATCCATTCAGTGTAGAAATATTAGATAGATGCGACGAGAGTCAAGCAAAGGTCATAATTGTAAATTCAAGAATATGCTCATAATTACAATCATAATGTAGATTTTATAATATAATTTTGCTAATAACACATATTATACAATTATAAAATACCTTTGGACAAGAATCATAGTATATAATAAGTATCGCAACTAATTCAATCACAAATTTAAACATAATAAATAATGTCAAAATATGCATCACATAAATCATAACCAACAATAATATAAAATATGTAAGTAAGAACAATAATTATGGCATGGATACATAACTTATGTTTAAACTATGATCCATCATATTAGTTATACTTTCAGTAGTTTAACTAACTATGATTACAAGAATCCGAGGTTATTCCCATTTTTGGGTGTAGAGCACTTCGTCTTTATGCAATTTAAGATACTCAACCTATTTTGTTAATTTTGTATTCTATTACAGTCACCTTTGGGTCAACTGTAACAGACATATTTTGTGTAATTTTAAATCTATAATAAGAGTAAAAATCATAGCCCTTAATGACTCAGCTACCCAAGATGTATAAAGTGCTTCGAGCCCTTTGGGGCTATGCAAAAACACACTTAAACATTACAATAGTGAGCAAAATTATCAAATAAATAATTTATAAATTATTAAATATTTATTATTATAAAATTGAAACAAATATTTTCAAACTATCATGAGTCCAATGATTAAAAAATCATTCAAATCGGATGAAAACGTGCAAGTTACAGCGATTCTACTAAAACCTTAACAATAAGGACTCAACCATAAATAACATAAAAAAAGGAACTTTCTATAAACTATAGGATCTATCTATAATAAAGTATTTATGGGGTTATTTGCAAATAGTTTAAATAAAATCGGGTTAACGGGTTCGGGTCTGATTCGAAACCTTAATGGATCAAAATTTGAAACCCGATATGCCTTAATGGGTTTGGATTTAATGGAATGGGTTTGGATTAGGATCCGTTAAGATCCAACCCAATACCCTTTTCCTCCTTCCCACGAGAAAACCCTTGATGGGGTTTCTCCGGTGCTGCACAGGCGGCCGATTGGCTGCCCCAAGCCTTTCGGCCATCGAAGATTGGAGCAAGGAGGGCGGCGGACTGCCGCCCTCGCCGAAGGCGCAGTGGAAGAGCCGCCACCTTGTCTCACCATGGCACAAGCCGCTATTTCCGCAGTTGATCCCAAAACACTGTGTGCAATGGTGCATCCCTGCCGCCACTAGTGCTGCCGCTGCCACCCCCTTCCCCCAGTCCGCTGCCCTGTTCATCGTCACAGGCATGACCACTGCCCCGTTCGTCGGACGGCATGGGTCGGCCTATGCGGCCGGCCCAAAACTCTTTTTTATTTTTAAAAATTAAAAAATATTATTAATTTTTAACCTTAATTAATTTGAAAATATAAAACTTTGATTTAATTTTCGAAATAAACCAAAATTTGTCAAATTTTTTGTTACATGAATACGAAGGAGGAAACTATAGTTCTGATAGCACATGTTAGATAATTTTAAAACTATTATGTCTGGATCATACTCCTATATTCATGCAAAATTAAATCATAAATAAACCATATCTTGCATCATCATTTATGCGATGTAATGATCATGTAGCCTATAGGATGCCTGATCTTCTCACGTGAGGCGTCTGATCTTGTCTCTCCTCATCCTCTTCCTTAACGTGGACGATCAATGGGAATCATTCACACCCTTCTGAGAGTTGGAGAAAGGGATTAGGGTATCTCTATTTATACTTATACTTATTTTGTTCCATCAAAAGACTAACTTTTAATTAGAGTCAAACTTCCAGTCCAAATCTTATTAGGAATATATCTCTTTAATTAATTGGGCTCACCGTAATTGATTCTGTATATGTGACTGATCCAAAGACTTAAGCCTGGCTAAGTGATAATTAGGCCATACATTAGGAGTCAAGTCCAATAGGATAACTTTTAAGATTGATTATTCTAGATCCAAGTATCATTTCATCACAAAAATGCATGATAGAATGTGAAGTTTCATACTTTGTCATCATGTATACAAAAAAATATCAGATAGAGAATTAATGAAGAAGCTTCATTTTGAATTTGCATTTAAAGAAAGGAAAGAAGGCAAGGATCATTCAGATAGAGAATTGATGAATAAACTTCGTTTACGATTTGCATTTAAGAAAGGAAAGAGTGCAAGAATTGACTTTCTCCTGGAGTTTGCATGTAATATTATTTTTTTGATGTCTTGCTTCAACAAAACAAGGAGTCTGAGGTTCCTCTAAATGATACATGTAGAAAAGGTTCTAGATATTTTTGGGAAAATAAGAGCTTATATATAGGCCAGTTTGGACATTGATCAGTTTCTGAACTCTGGAATACTTTGGGAACTCATAATATCAAACTGAAGTGGCGCTACGGATGGGAAGTGATTGTCTCATTGCTTTGTTGGAGTATTTGGCAAGGTTGGAATGAGACGACTTTTAGAAGTCGAGCTAAATCTTTTGCTGTGGTTAAGAACAACATTGCTTTCGTTACATTCAATTGGATGACAATGTGTTTGGAGAAAAAGAACTTACACTTCTGAGAGCTGTATTTGATCTTTTCAAATATGGGATGCAACTTTTGCAGTCCCAGGTTAGCTCTGGCTAACCATTGTTGTGTTTTCTTAATAATGCGGATTAGGCTTGTCCAATTACTTATCTAAACAAACTCTTTGGACATTATCTATTTTCAAAATATGCTAAAGTGGTGCTACTACCGGGGTTCAAACCCTGATCTTCCTTGTAGATTATCATCATAGTTTTGCTTGCTTTTTTTTTTTAAATCTTCTATAATTGAATTCCATCTTGATCTAAGAGGATCATCAAATTTGATGTGAACCATCTGGCCATTATACAGAGTATTGAATAGGATCCAAAAGCAATATCTACCACATCAAGATGCTAAATTACGTACCAAACTTTTGGAAGTCCTACCTTGCCCATAGGACATTTAATTAAGATACTCTTTTTTTTTGAAATTGGATATATTTTTGAGATCTATGACATGGTGTCACTCCTTGAGGGTGAGGCATACCAAGTGATTGAGGTCAATTCCCTCCCTTAGGCCTCGAAAGAAGTCAATCAAAGCAAAAATTTTCTTTTCAGAAAAGATTTTGGTTGAACATATATCCTAATATAAGAATAATTAAGTAAAACAATCAAAGATGAATTGATGTAAATGTCAAGACCTACCTCCTATAAGATTTTAGATTTTCTTTCCATGAGCCATTTCGTGAGAACTTTCTTTTTTTCAGCCAAAAGAGGAATTCTACCCAAATTGTATAAGGTCTGACCTGGCTAATATAAATAGATGCTATATAATAGTCTAAGTTAAAAAAAGTCCAACTACATCCAAGAAACAAGTCAATCAAACAATAATCATGGAGAACTGAAGGGAGGAAAACAGCTGCCTCTCGAGCCTCTAGGATTTGTCCATTTAATCATTTACCCATCCAGAGTCTATGGAGGGTCCAGTTTGAATGGGATAAAGGGCTAGGATTTATACTAATTGTAAAGGACATTAAGAGATATAAGGTATGTTCGGCTTCGGGTTCGATGTTGGTTCAATATCGAATTTGGTTCAGGTCAAATTCGGATCCGAAAATTCTCCAAAATCGAAATTGAAACCAAAACCGAATGGTTTTGAATTTTAATACCATCACCAAAATCATCCCATTTAGTTTAGTTAAAACCACCTTGTTTAGTTTGGAGATGGTACAATATTCGGATATCTATCCCCGTTGACATCTCTAGACCCATGCGGACTAGGAGACATTATTGTTGGATTTGACTCCTAATATGACCTAATTATCACTTAGTCAGATTTAACTCTTTGGGTCAGCCACATGTCCTGAATCAATTACAGTGAGCTTAACTAATTAAAGTGTCCTATTCTTGATAAGACTTAGACTGAAAGTTCAACTTTAATTAGGATTAAGTCTTTTGATGGGACAAGATAAATGCAGGTATAAATAGAGGTGGTCTGGTTTCTTTCTCCAACTCTTAGGAGGGTGTGATGATTTTCATCGATCGTCTATGTTAAGGAGGAGGGTGAGGAGAGAGAAGATTAGCCGCTCGCGAAGGAAGACGAGATGCTTTGCGGACTATGTGATCATCATATTGGTGCGATGATGGTGTAAGGTATGATTTATTTATGATTTTGATTTTTGTATGAATATCGAAGCATGATCTAGACATTAAGGAATTAAATTATCTAATATGTGGTATCAGAGCTCTTATTTCATATTTTGTATTCATGTAAAAATTTTTCCGACAAACTTTGGCTTATTTCCAAAAATTAAAAAAATCAAAGTTTTATATTTTCAAAATTAAATCAAGGTTATTAATTACTTGAAATAAAAAATATTTTTGTTTGGGACCGGCCACATAGGCTGACACACACCGTCCAGCGAATGGTGCAGTGGCCACGACTGCTGCCATGCTGGCTGTCACACCCTCCTTAGTCTGGGCAAAGGTGTGACAACTGGATAGAGTTTTGATAGCATCTTATGCCGCGGTTCACAAGATGCTATTAAACTCTAACGGTTTACTACGACCCACCATAATTCTGTTTAAGCACTCAACTTGCTATAATTCAATTTAAATATCATACTTAAATTATTCAACAATCAACATAATTTTAAGTTAAAGTCAAGTCTCAATCATCTAACATAGTTATAAAGCAGTATTAGGTTTTCATTTATCATCTATAACTTTTACATCGGGTTTAATGTACATTCCATTACCCCTTTTTTTAGTTTATACAAACTCAACCCAAACACAACCTAACATAGAATACAACCCCAAATATAATCCCCAAATGAGCTCCTCACTCTAACTAGCATGATCAAAAGAAAAGATACTTTTCCCAAAGCCAACATGATCAAAATGTGTACTCCTTCCACTAGCTGAGATGACCAACCTTTGTTAGAATGAGTGCCGAAGATGCAACTATTATACTGAGCTATAATACCTTAAGCCTACCAAAGAAAAAGAAAAGAAAATACATAATGAGACACTAGTCCCAATGAGTGAGTAATCTATCTAATTAAGAAAAACAGAAAAACTGACTGTAATACTCATGATACATACATCATAAATAATTGATATATTTTCAAAATCTTGTATGTTAAAAGAGAATAAAGCTGTATAAATGATCATCGAAATAAGAAACCACTAGGCTGCTGTCGACTACGCCACAGCACACCCCTACTATGGGCAGTCAATATAGTACATCTAATACTGCTGAGCCCCATTGGACATAATATTTTACAAGAAGATACCAGTTGGGCTACCATCGACTGCACCACAGCGCACCCCTACTATGGACAGTCGATACGGTACATCTGATATTGCTGGGCTCCACTGGGCATAATATTTTATAAGGAGGTGCCAGCTGGCTTTGGCATCCACAAGTTGATCACTCCTATAGGTAGCCTATTGAAAACATGCTCAATAAAATTTAAATGCTGAAAAGCTGATTTGAAATCATTTCAAACTACAAATACTTTGGTATCCAAACTGATTATATATATACATATATATACTTTAAATAATCTATCAATAGAAGATCAATTCTTGTTTTCTTGTTTGCATACACATACGTAAGCTGTAAAATAATAAGAAGCTAACTTGCCTTTCAAAGTAGATTTTTCCATAACAAAATACAGTGAAAATGCTAAAGTTAGATGGAAAATCACTCACCTCAAAATGGCTATTACACCACCTTGATGCTTGACTGATCCAAAGCCCCCTTTGGGCTCTCTTCCTCTCCTATAAAAAATGGCCACACACTTAACAATTGCAATACTAGATGATACAAGAAGATAAAAATGCATGCTTTACTTCTTATACTTATTCTTTAACCCTTTTAATCTTATTTTACTCTATTCTGTTTTGCCCTGTTTTAGAGTTAGCTATTTCTTAACATATCCTCAAGAATTTCAGTAATTCAATTAGATTTCACTTGTATAATTCTTTCCAAATTCAGTCAACACAAATCCCAATCTGTTTGCTAAAATATTTCAGATTGTATGGGAAGCAATAATTCACCCTCCAACTCAAGTCTAAATCCATAATTTAATTCTCTAAAACATCAAATCTGATAGCTATTATTTAGAAATTAATTCAAATCTAGTTTAGAGAATAAAATTCTTACCTCAAATAGTTAAAATCCTGCTGAAATCAATACAAGTCTCTCTCTTTTTCTAAAATCAGAAATTTCAGCAACTCTTTCTCTTTCAAATCAAAATCTCTATTTTCAACTAAATTTTTCTTGATTTCTAGCTAAAAATATTATCTTCTCCAGCCTTTTTT
>KE504694.1:1120341-1161842 GCA_000441515.1 Elaeis oleifera | reverse complement strand
TAAAATAAAATAAAGAAGTAACTTGCCACTTGTCAGACACATGGAAGACCAACCATTAATGAACATGCTAAGGTGTGTTAAGAGGATTTTTAGCTCCTTCTGCATAAATAAAACTACTAAATCAATCTTCTTAAAATTATTTTAAATTAGAGTTTTAGAACATTTGGGACCCACCTATCTTGCTGTTTTCTTGTAGATGAGTCGACTCACTTAAAACTTGAGTGGACTCCCTACCATCTGCCCCAGAAAAATATCAACTCATTCAATTTTAAGTATTCCTCCAATAATTCAACTTCAATATCATTTTTATTATTCAATTTTCTAATCATTTCTTCCTTAAGTATCCCACAAATTTAGACTTTACTAATGCTAATCAATTAAGTATCAAATGCTCAAGTGTATCAAGCATTTCATGCTGTGCCATATTCACATATATGAATGCTAAATGCAAATGCAAGTTTCTCAGACCACCACTTCCTCAATTCGGAATGTTATACTGCTGACAGCGGTGGGACGCCGCTACGATCGGAAGGAGGCTGCTCACTACCCGACGGCGACAATAGCGGGAGCCACCGCCGCACGCCATGTTTCTGTGCGGCCATGAGAAACCACAGCTTCTACCATTTTGGTGGGAGTGGCGGTGGGTTTTCCCACGGCCCTCCGGCGAGGGCGACAGTCCACCACCCTCTTTCCTAGCTTCTCCGGCAACCGGGGTGGGTAAGGGTAGCCGCTCAGTCGCTCATGTGGTGCGGGAGAGGCCGATCGGGTCAGGGAAGGGGATTTTTTTAGTTTCGGATCATAACGGATCCTGATCCGAACCCATGAAGATCCACCAGTTAATGGCCTTTCAGATTTGATCCATTAAGCTTTTAGATCAGACCCGAACCCATTAACCCGATTTTATTTTAAATTATTTTGCAAATAACCCCTGTAAAATACTTTATTATAGATAGGTCCCTATGGTTTTCTAACAGACTTATTTAAATAACTATTTATAAAAAGCCCTTTTTGTCTAGGATTTACGGTTTAGTCCTTCATTATTAAGTTTTTTGGTAAAATCGCTATATCTTTTTTGTTTTACATCCAATTTGAGCAATTTTGAATCGTTGGACTAGTAATGACTTGAGAAATATTTTGATTCTATTTTATACATGATAAAATATTTAAATAATTTATATATTATTTATTTGATAATTTTACTCATTATTATATTATTCAAGTGCGTTTTTGCATAGCCCCAAAGGGTCTGGAGCACTCTATGGATCTTGGATAGCTGAGTCTTTGAGGACTAATGATTTTCTATCTCATTATAGTTTTAAAATTGTATAGAGGTGTATCTATTACAGTTGACCCAAAGATGACTGTATGTGATAGAAATTAACAGTAAAAGATTGACTAACTTGAATTATATAAAGATGTGGAGTTCTACACCAAAGGTGGGAATAACCTCAGATTTTGTAGTCGTAGTTAGTTAAACCACTGAAAGTGTAACTAATATAATGGGTCACAATTTAAACATGAATTATGTGTACATGTCATAATTATTGTTCTTACTTAAATATTTCATATTATTATTGGTTATGATTTATGTGATGCATGTTTTGGCATTATTTATTATGTTTAAATTTGTGATTAAATTAGTTGCGACACTTATTGTATGCTATGATTCTTGCCCAAAGGTGTTTTATAGTTGTATAATGAGTGTTATTAGTAGAATTGTGTTATAGAATCTGCATCATGATTGTAATTATCAGCATATTTTTTTACTTACAGCTATGACCCCTACTTCACTTTCATCGCATCTATCTAATATTTTCATACTGAATGGATCGAATTATCCTGATTAGCACGAGCAACTTTTCATTGTTTTAGGATGCCTAGACTTAGATTTGGTCCTTCGTAAGCCTCAGCCTGATCCACTTATCCCCACTAGTTCTTCTGATCATAAAAAATTATGCAAAATATGGGAGTATTCTAATAGATTGTCTCTCATGATTATTAAGAGTTTCATAGTGAGAGACATTAGGGGATCTATTTTTGATAACGAATTGGCCTTTGAGTATCTTTTTTGTATAGAACAATAGTTTACCAGATCAAGTAAAGCCTTAACTGATATCCTAATAAATAAGTTAACCTCTATGAAATATGATGGATTTTCAAGAGTGCGAAAGCACATTATGAAAATATGTGATATAGCTGAAAAATTGAATGATTTGGATATGACAGTATCTGAAAACTTTCTTGTCCAGTTTATTCTCAATTCTCTTCCATCCCAGTTCACCTAATTTAAGATCTATTACAATATATGTAAGGAATCATGATCAATGAATGAACTCATCTCCTAACGTGTGCAAGAGGAAGAGAGATTGAAATAGGAAGGGTCCCAGTTGTTCATGTGGTTTTATAGGAGCATCCTAAAAGAAAGAAGGTGAAGAAAGGAAATAAAAGATCCAGCAATCCACCAAAAAAAGTTTTCACAAATTGAAATATTTTTTTATAACAAGGAGGGACATATTAAGAAGGATTATGAGAAAAGAAAGAAATGGTTTGAAAAGAAGGATATTCTCTTATCACTTGTTTATTTCGAAATCAATTTTATTAATATTCCTTCTAATACCTGATGGATTGATTTGGCTGTTGCAATTCATGTTTCTAATTCATCGCAGGGATCCTTTCAAGCCATAAGTCAAATGATAGAGAATGGTGGATCTTTTTGGAGAATCGGATGAAGTCTAAGGTCATTTCAATTGTGACCTACACATTTATTACAGACACCGAATTCTAATTAGATTTACATGATGTATTATATATTCTTTCAGTATCTAGAATTTAATTCTTTATCAAAACTTGATTTAGAAGGTTTTTATTACTTTATAAATTTAATTTAATTAATGAAAATTCTATTTGGTTGGTACTGAAACATTTGCAATGGATTATATAAATTGAATTTGAATTCTTCTTCTGAACAATCTTTATTATTTTAAATGTCAATATCAGAATAAAATATGATATTATAAATGAGAGTTCTTTAATATTGTGGCATAGGCGATTAGGTCACGTATCAAAAGAAAGGATGACTAGATTGGTTAAGGAAGGTATTTATTAAATCTATATTTTAGTAATTTTGATATGTGCATCGATTGCATTAACGAAAATAAATTAAAAGTTATAAAATGCATGCCCCTAGAAGTCAAGGACTCTTAGAATTGATACATATCGATATTTGTAGCTATTTTACATCGTGTTTTAGAGGGCAAAAGTATTTCATTATCTTTATTGATAATTTCTCATGTTACAGTTATGTTTTTTGTTGCATGAAAATCTGAAGTTTTGGAAGCCTTTAAGGTGTACAAAGCTGAAGTAGAAAAATAATTAGACAAAAAATTAAGATTGTAAGATCTGATAGGGGTGATGAATACTACGGTAGATATGATGAATCTGACCATAATTCTGGACTTTTTGCCAAATTTTTGAGCAGCATGGCATTGTAGCATAGTACACTATGCCAGAAAATCTCCAACAAAATGGTACGGTTGAAAGACATAATCATATCTTGATGGATATGGTAAGGAGTATGATTGATAATTTTTCATTATTCTTAAATTTGTGGGGAGAAGCCTTGAAAACCGTTATGTATATGCTAAATTGGATACCTAGTAAGGCTGTTTCTAAAACTTCTTTTGAGTTATGGATGGGTAGGAAACCAAGTTTAGGGCATTTACATGTTTGAGATTGTCCTGCAGAGGCTCAATTATATAATCCACAAGAAAAAAATTGGATTCGAGAATTGTTAGTTGTTATTTTATAGGGTATCCAGAAAGGTCAAAGAGTTTTAGATTTTATTATCCATCACACACCATTAGAATTGTTAAAACTGAAACTGCTAGGTTTATTAAGGATGGTGAAAATAGTAAGAGTGGTAAACCATATAATGCGGTGTTATAGAAAATAAGAGAATTCCTTTCTATTACAGTAACATCTAGAGATATTCTACATGAACTTGTTCAACATAAAATTGTGGAACATTAACAGGTGATTGATACACCACTTCCTGAACAGACTGTCAATCAACCTGATCCGATTGAAAATACTCACAATAATGATACTGAATCTAGAATATTATGGAGATCTACTAAAATTAGAAGATCGGCTATTTTAGATGATTACATTGTTTACTTACAAGAATGTGATTATGATATTGGGATGAAGGATGATTCAGTCTCATTTAAGGATGCCATGAATAGCGATAATTCTGAACTTTGGTTAGATATCATGAAAGATGAGATGGAATCCATGATTAAAATCAAATCTAAAAACTTGTCGAATTGTCTGAAGGATTTAAGTCTATAGGTTGTAAATGAATTTTTAAGATCAAACGGAATTCCAAAGATAAGATATAAGACTAGACTTGTAGCAAAAGGATTTACTTAGAAGGAAGGCATTGATTATCATGAATCTTTTCTCTTATTTCTGAAAGGATTCATTCAAAATCATTATAGCATTAGTAGCTTATTTTGATTTAGAGCTACGTCAAATGGATGTCAAAACTACGTTATTAAATGGAGATTTAAAGGAAGAGATGTATATGGTACAGTCTGAAAGATTTTAGTGCAAAAAATAAAGACTGATGTATAAGTTAAAGAAATCCATATATAGTCTTAAACAAGCTTTCAGACAATGGTACTTAAAGTTTAATCGTATCATTACTTTCTTCGGATTTAAGAAAAATACTGCTAATCAATGTATATATCTGAAGATGAGTGGGAGTAAGTTTATATTTTTGGTTCTATATGTGGATGATATCTTACTAGCCAGCAGTGATTTGGATCTCTTGTATTAAACTAAAAATTTCTTTCCAAATATTTCGACATGAAAGATATGAAAGACACTTCTTATGTTCTTGGTATAAAAATCCATCGTGATAGGAATAAGAGGTTACTTGGTTTATCTCAAAGAATTATATTACTAGGATCCTAAAAAGATTTGAAATATTAAGCTGCTCATCAAGTGAAGTGTCAATTGTTAAGAAAGATAAATTCAGTAAATTTTAGTATCGCAGGAATAAGATTGAGAGAAATCAGATGAAGGATATACTCTATGCACTGCAATGGATAGTCTGATGTATGCTCAAGTATGTACTCATCCTGATATCAATTTTGCTTTGAGAATGCTTGGTAGATATCAGAGTGATCCAAGTATGGACCACTGAAAAGCTGCCAAGAAGGTGATACGGTATCTTCAAGGGACTAAAGACTACATGCTCATTTATGGGATGATTGATTAGTTAGAGATGATCGGTTATTCAGATGCAGATTATGCTGGTTGCCTTGATAGTAGGAAGTCCACATCAGGTTATATCTTCCTGTTGGCTGGTGGAGCAATTTTATGGAGGAGCACAAAACAGCATATTATTGCCTGCTTTATTATGAAAGCTGAATATATAAGCTGCTGCGAGGCTTTCTCACATATTCTATGGTTGAGAAAATTTATCTCAGGGTTCGGAGTTATGGATTCTATTTTCAAGCCGTTGAGAATTTATTGCGATAATTATACTACAGTTTCTTCTTGAATAGTAGCAAGATGACCAATGCAAATAAGCATATTGATGTTAAGTATCTTGCTGTGAACAAGAGAATTAGTAGTCATCAGATAACTATTAATTTTATTGGTACTACTTATATAATAGCCGATCCTTTGATGAAAGGATTAGTGCCCAAAGTTTTCAAAGAGCATATAAAAGTTACGTGCATTTGTCATTAGAATATTTAATTTATAATAGATACTTATTTTGAGATCTCTTAATGGTTTGATGACTGCTATTGCTTCTGTTTAATTATTGTTTATATACATTATGGTTGATTTTTGTCAAAATTAAAGTAAACAGAAATGTCATTCATATGACATAACAGTGGGACCATTATCATAGGCATTATGGTTTTTGATAGCCTATATATTTAGTATATAAGATTGGGTTAAGTAAGAATTATTGATGTCATGATATATGGAAGGAGTATGTCAATTGAGATGTATAACTATCATGATCTGCATCAATGGTTTTACTTAATCAAAGTATAGAAGATCTTTCAAGGAATAGATAATTGGATAAATTTTAAAATATAAGTGCGTACTCATCGGGTCAATTTCAAAATTTTGATTTAGGACTGTTGTTTTTGAAAATTAAAATATATTTTAAAAAATAAATATTTTCAAAAAAATCAAAGAGTTATTTTAAGTGATAATATAGGCCAAATAAGAGTGTTGGATTTGACTCCTAATATGACCGAATTATCACTTAGTCAGGTTTAACTCTTTGGATCAGCCATATGTCCTGAATCAATTACAGTGAGCCCAATTAATTAAAGAATCCTATTCCTGATAAGACTTAGACTGGAAGTTCAACTCTAATTAGGATTAGGTCTTTTGATGGGACAAAACAAGTGCATATACAAAAAGAGGTGGCCTAATCCCTTTCTCCAACTCTCAGGGGGTGTGACGATTTCCATCGATCGTCTACATCAAGGAGGGTGAGGAGAGAGAAGACCAGCCGCCCACGAAGGAAGACCAGATGCTTTGCGTGCTATGTGATCATCGTATTGGCGAGACGATGGTGCAAAGTATGATTTATTATGATTTTGATTTTTACATGAATATCGAAGCACAATCCAGGCATAAAGGAATTAAATTATTTAACAATTGCAGCATTGGTCTATATAGGATTGGAGATGGTTCATTGTAGTATGTATGATTAGATTTGACTAGATTTGGATCTTTATCCCGATGAAGATGTCAAGATTTAAATGAAGTGTGTTAGGATCCATGCACACATATGTTTAGTCTTACATCAGCTGTGCATTAGATAGATCTTGCATATTTATACAGAGCCAAAAAATCCAAAATATTCTTTCTTAGCTAGCCTTTTTAGATGGGGTTGTGGGTTATTGCAAGAACACTTGAGCATTATTTTTCCATATAGTCGAATTTGAAGGTTACCAGTCTGTGTTCCTTAATAATACTTTGCTCTTGACAGATGGCGTGCTCACTATTCCAATGTAAAAGATGAGAACCCCGTTATACCCACTCTAGATTTTTTATGTTTAACATTCATCTTCTATAATTCACTGTGTTTCTACTGAAACATTTTGGCATGCTTTAGCCTTGTGATAGAAGACTTTTGTGTTTGCTAAGCTTTTGAGTTCACTCACATAGTCATCCCAACAATGGTATATACCTGTCAGTTGGTTCTACAATATATATTATTAATTTTTATTGCTGCCGATGATTTATTACATGTTCTATGCTTTTTTCCTCTCAATGACCTTTTTTGAGCGAAATTCCTTTTGGCAACTTGTTATTGCAATTCCTTAATACCATATATCGTGGGGAAAGCATTATCTCTGGAGATCATAATGTGGTCTTTCGTTAGTTGATACTTAACATCCCTTCTTCCTGATGATTCCAATTAATGATTTTTTGCTGCTCGCATCTCTTTGAATCCTCTTATGAAGAACCGACCTTTGGTCCAGAAAGGTTATAAAAATCTGTCATTTTAATAGCCCTATCAAATCATGCTACCTTGTTTATTCAGTACAAGATCCAGGTTACTTATCAAGGGAAAGACAATAGAGAACCACCAAAAAGGGTGCTTAGTTACTGCTCTATGGAAAGATGCTTTTTGATGCTATACTTCCTAATTTTCTTGAGAATGACGGTTCCTGCTCCTAATTCAGGCTGCTTATCTAGTACATGTTCAGTAGGAGTTGTTGGGAAATTATTTTGTCTTTCAGACGTTATGAGAGTGTCATGCAAATAAGTTTTTGTCACGGAGAAAACTCTGATGAAATGAGAGTGTCATGCAAATAAGTTTTTGTCACAAAGAAAACTCTGATGAAATGAGAGTGTCATGCAAATAAGTTTTTGTCACAGAGAGAACCCTGACAAAATGATACATGTCATGCAGACAAGAATTAGTCAAAAGCATCTTGCAACCAATAATGCAATGCAAACTTTATGGGCTCTGGAGTGTCACAGTCACAAGTGATAAGATGATCACTCACCATTGGCATCATGGGCTAGCTGGGGAGGTGGAGCAATTTAAGCGTTGAATAAGAAATCAACTGTGTATGACTGCTCATATGTTTTAATACCATGTTGAAGCATCACCCTGGCCAGGACATTGCAAATCCAAGTTGAGTTCAATTTAACCAGTGAGGAACCTTTCAGAATTATCTTTTTGTGCAATTATTTCTGAATTACAATGCGAAAAATTCAGTAGGGCATTAAGTTTCAGATCCAATCATTTTGATTTTGGAGGATCTACAAATAGAATTAACTTCATTATAGTCATAAACTCTTGATTTTCCTCAGATTTTATTCATGTTGCATCATATTTTGCAATTGTGGCATAATGGATTATCTTGTTCCTTTCATAAGAATTATAGGCCGTGTTTGGTTCTTGATTGAAATTGGAATAGGAATGGATGGGAATGAGAATTGGAATGACCATATCCGCTGATATGTTTGGTTCGTGAAAGAATTGGAATCGAATTCGGTATGGAACTTGAATACTAAGGGAGAGTGTAGATTGGGTTTTGAGGAGATTGGAGCATTTCCCATTTCCCCATGGAATCAGAATGGGAACGGGACTCCCCAAACCAAACATCTCATTCCCATTCCTATTCCATGGTCCAACTCCTCCCAACCAAACATGCCCATAATGTACTCCCCTAAGGATTAGAAAAATACAATTTGGCACATATATTTATCAATGAAAATATTGGCAATCAATCAAATCACTAGTCAGCTAAAATGGAAAGAGCTTCTGTTACCTATTCCCATGATATAGTTTTTCTTTGTCTGAATCATCTCCCAACTGTATTCCTCAACATCAGATTTATTCACCTGCAGACTTGGTCATCCGCTTCTGCTCTCTGACTGTTTGAATGCATACCATTCCATCTTTTGTAGTTGCAGGCAAATGCTATTCATAAATCAAGATAAATATTTTGCATAGGAGGAGAAAAACTATGTCCATCTTTTGTTGACATTTTAACATGGTTTTGGTTGAAGTCAATGTAGAGAGTTTGAGTACTTTAAA
This sequence comes from Elaeis oleifera, assembly GCA_000441515.1. NCBI lineage: Eukaryota > Viridiplantae > Streptophyta > Magnoliopsida > Arecales > Arecaceae > Elaeis > Elaeis oleifera. Next base: position 1,152,748 of record KE504694.1, on the reverse strand, counting down.
AGGTGGGTTCATGTCAGAGCTTCCATGAACATTTCAGAAGATCAGTCTGCCATGCATAAATTTAACATGCGCTGTCATTGTTAAGAGTCTCATGTTCACATTTGATCATGTTTGTTGTTTAATTTGTCAAAGGCCATGATATGTCCAATCATGCAACTTGTCTGTGTTGTGAATTATTTGTGGCTCCTGTCTGGCCTTTTGTTTTATTAGGACTCCAGCTCACAGTCCCAAAACTTAATTGGATAATTTCAGATCTACCAGAAACTACAAATTTGTTAGGAGGAACATACTAATTAATTCCTTGATATTTCTGTTTACCAACTACAATGATATGGACCATTGCAATCTAAGGAGGCTATCATGTCATGTTTAGATTCAAACATTGGAAGAACCAAGGATGCTGCTTCAGGCCATCTTGTCTCATTCTTTCTTCTACATTAAAACCACTCTTCCTCTCATCTTGAAACCTCATGGTTATGTCTGGCACTTGAAATAGTCCCCACTCTTGGCTGTTTAATTTCACCGCACCAGAGTCGCTTGAAGACGAAGAAAAGCTTACTCCAGAATCTGAAGTAAATGATGCCTCTTCTTCTTCCTTTGGCTTCTGTTGCTTCCAATTGCCAATGTCAGCTCTAAGTCGCTTTCTTCTTCGACCTCTAGCATCATATCTCTATCATCCTTTCCAATGTACTCTTCTGGTGGGAGTTCCAGATCAAGTGTCTGATGAGGCTTCCTCTGATCCAAGTAACTACTGTAACATGGTTGTTTTGAACCTCTCTCATTCTCTACATTCCATCTCTCAAGACCGGGTCGGTAATGCGCAGATGCCCGTTGCCTCTTCAGCTCAGCATTCATAATATCTCTCATCAACTGCTTCTGGACTCGGTACAGACGATGGAGTTCATGTACCTGAACCAGGAAAAAGAGCAAAGCTAAGAATCTGTCGAAATTTTGAAGTGATGGGCATAAAGGAACATTAGAGAATTTAACATGTTTCATGTTACCTGGTGTCTGAATGTTTCTTCATGCTTCAACATAGCCATCTTCATGAATTCTTTGTCATACTGTTTCAGCGATCTCTCCATTGGTCTTTATAAACCGACTAATATAGATCAATTAAACTGTTATGTTGGCAGCTAGATGTGACAGGCAGAAAAATCTGAAGTGTTGCTTGCTTTTCTCCACCTCTTCCTTGGATTTGAATGTGTTAGTTCTTGCAGCCAAATTGGCCTATTCCCTACACATAGTCACATTTTAACTTAATATTTTACTGATTAATTATTCAGAGTAAAGACTAGCTCGGTAGCAAGCATAATAAACTAGCTTGGTAGCAAAGGATTTAATATGAGATAAAATTTAGAGGCAGCAAGACATATCATAATAATAGGGGAAGTCACCAAGCAAGGAGTTAAAGGAAAGTTCTTCGAGGAAATCTTGCTTTAGCCAATCCAGGGTGGACAACTCACTTGTCTAAATCAATGTCATGGCTTAGCTAATGTTCAAACTCATCAACTTTGATTTGCAAGAGATTAGGTAAGATCTAAAAAAGATAGGTCACCTACTGGCCAACTTGTTTTTTTTTTTTTTAACTTTCATATCAGGCCCCTCTGGCTCAAAGTTGTCCTTTTCAGGAATTTGACATCATCTCTTAGATGCTTGATGCCAGTTCCAGAATCCAAAGTACTCTCGAATGTCAAAGATCATATCTGGATCTGTAAAACTAGTACTACATAAATGTGATACAGAGAGCTGGTTGTTGGGCTAAAAAATTGAGTTCGATGATTAAACTTCAGTAAGCAGAGTGTATAGAGGGATTTGGATGAATTTTTCTCCCAAATAATTCATCATAATTTGAGGACAGCACTGAGGATTCTTTAAAATAATCTCTTAAGATATCAAATCAAGAATCCCTCATGTGGCTATCTTAGAACCTCATCTACTCAAAAACCAAGGGAGGACCGTTTCTTGGTTAATCTGAAGAAGAGATGTTTGGCTGAAAAACAAGTTCAGAATGATCCATGTATATGCAGACAAAATTACAAATAGTCTGACCCAGATGACAGTAGCAAACTTCAAAAACAGTCGAAGAATTCAAATAGGTTATGGTTATAATCAAGTTAGTGATGTATAAATAACATCAAAAGAAAGTTTAGTGATGTGTAAAATGATTCTAGAAACAATTAAAAGAAACTACTGCATAACAGCATGATTTAGCAAACAACCCTCTTCTCTCTTGCAGACGCTTTAAATAATTTGACATGAATTCATGCCGCCATAACATTAGAATTTTTTTTAGACACAATCTTTTATGAACCACCAATACAGTTGAGATCTTCAACAACAAAAAAGAAGCAACTTAAAAGTAGCATAACTAAGATCTTCACTCAAGCTTGTCAACATGCAGCTAGGATGACCATGGAAAGAGGAAGACAAATAGGAAAAGTCTGAAAGAAAGCTCATGACAAGTGGAGGGAACAAGAGAGAAGGAAAGGGGGATCCTCACCTATGAAATTCTATCAGCTGCAGTCAGAGGTGCATCCATGGAAAGGTTTGATCTCCTCCTTCTCATACCACCCTTTAGGCCACAGTTTTCTACAAAACAACAACTCCACACACCCAATCTTCTGAGGCAGGGGGAGGATTTAAGATTCTCTTCACAGACTCTCACCAGAATATTTTAGTGGCCTCTCAAGGCATGCCAAACAATCCCAGTCCCTTGGCCAATGCAGATCAAGTATATGTGGGAGGAAAGATGCCCCCAGACAGTGCCAACAAAGGACAGCATTAAAATAAGGAGACCCACCTATTAATATTTATTCAAATCATGGAGCACTACTCCAAAAGAATCATTAAACACAGCTAAACCTGCCATAGTAGATCACATGTGCCCTGGAATTCTATGATCATCACCAGTTGTCTCAACTAATACATTATTGTCTCAAGGTCTACATATAGCCAGGACATCATATGATGAATTGTGATAGATAAATGGAGGTTACAAGATGATCCATGGGATACGTTGCAAGTCTTATACATGTGCATTAGTTTGTCTGGCTCATAAGTTCATAAGAGTTCGTACGACATACTTTAATTATACATTCTCTATGACTCGAAGCAATCAATAAGTGTATAACAACTCATGCATTCAAATCTAGATGGGGATGCAAGGTATAATTTGTCCCACAACTTATTTGTCCTGGAGGTCATCATCTCTACCAGCCGAGAGCTGGATTTCCCTTGCAGTATAACAAATGACAGAGGCTCTGACAACCTGTACCGTTCATCAGGAGTGCTTGGCCGATGTGCACTTGGTGGATCCTACAATGTATCCTTTGGTACTCGATTGGGCAGGGCCTGGATAAGCCCTTGCATCCACGTTTAAGGAGTGCTCTTTGCATTTGTTACATTTATGATGATGTAGTCTTGGTCCAAACCCTAGATGAAAAAGTTGAAGATTTAGTGCCAAAAAGTCTACTGGCACATAAGAGAAAAGAAGACAGATACCTAACAAGTTTGTCTCTGACAAATTCTCTTGTTCCACATACCAGATATAGTATAACTTCTTTAGATCTTCCATCCTCTCTCTCGTAATTTTTCTTTTTTTTCTTGTTTTCTAATCTTCAATAAAAGCCAGATGGCTATCCGTGCCCCCCTTTAATTCAAAATGCAAAAAAGTCACTCTTTGACCGCACTCAATTTCATACATCCTCGAATAACATGGAGCCGAAATGGACAGGTGATCTAGTAAGTGTTACTAGAAATTTATCATCATGCACAAATATACATCAGACTGCAAGAATGGATCTTGATCTATTTTCAAGCTTTACATGTTAAATGCCGGCATGATAAATAGTTAGGATAAGGCTTGATGGTTATGGTTAACGATGGCATAAGGCCGGTCCTAACTCATCACGATGATGGCTTGACCTTTGACCGTGCGATAATTTGTTTAATTGCGATACATGGTAGCGCAAATTTAGGTGCAAATAGGTTGGCACACACAATCTTTGGATCATGCCAAGGATGGATACATTCTTCCAAAGGTTTAACTACCTAGTAAGCATCACTTCACTTCAAACAAGGGATGACACATGGGTGTGAGTGCATTATTGGCACAATAATACAAATACCCTCCTTTCTTTGGGAGGAGGGAAGGCTTGGTCTTGTCCTTGCAGTACTGACAAGGTCCCCTCTAAACAAAGATGGCAAGGAGAGGATCCAATCCCATGGAAGGAGTGGCTCCATACAGAGTATGGAGACCAAGATGGGTGGAAACTCTACATAGAAAAAAGATGCATATATTTTTTAATTGGGCTATCATGTAGGGGATCACATGCCAGGGTCAAGTGGATGACTCTTATCTTTATTCCTTCCCCCATCTGGTAACTCTCTTTGTATTCTTCTCCAACCCCAAAACGCCAGAGGGGAGGTGGGGGAGGGCCGACATTGGAGCACGCGTTGCCGGTCCGGAGAGGCACAGATTTGTGGGGTGGTGGGCCCCACGAGAGGGGCTTGCCCAAAGGAGGAGCCATGAGGGCTGCCTCATGCACCCCACTTTTTTTTTTTTTTCTTTTAATGTTTCCACCCTCCAAAGGAATCATTAGAAGGAATAGATGAGCTCATCATATAAACAAACTCTCACTTTCACCTCTAATGAAGGGTGGGAAATTACTTTCCTTGATCTAATGAAAAGTGATTTGCCAACCACTTAGCTAGTAGAGGGAGAGAAATATAAAGAAAAGCTACTTTCTCTACTCAGAAAACCAAGAGGGTAATATAATTGATTATTTGGGTTTATCAAGTGCTAGGTTGATTGATGCATTAGTGTAGTTGGAGGTGACCAAGAAACCAACACACTACTGCCAACGTATGGGAGGTGATTAAGTGCAAGATGACATTAAATTTAAGGTAATCTAACTAATCAGTGCTGATGGGGATTTGTTGCTTCCTAGTCAATTGCAAGATTGGAAATTGGTGATTCGGTTGGGTTAGGTAACTTGTTTTAGGCCTAGGATTTGATCTAGGCTTTGTTTATGTACTTGATGGGTTTGAATTAGATACGGCTTAACATTGATTGAGTTTCGGTTGCTCTTCCAAGTTTTCTAGCTAAATTTTACATTTTCACATGACCTCAGTTAGGCTTGTTTGGATATCTTATGTCGCCAAACTACTGTAAACTTATTAGAAATTAATTAAATCTGAGATTTGTTTAAGCAATATTCTAGTTGAACTTTGGAAGAACCTCCGAGAGGAAGACTTAAAGGGGAGGTGCCAACCTTGGCTTAGATCTGAAATTATACTTTTATAAGCATAGGTTTTCCAGCTTAGACCTCGCTGAACCTACTTGCATTGTAAATTAGTTGTTTTGACCTTACAGGTGTTTTGATACATGTTAAACAATATTATAACTAAATTTAGTCAAATTGCTCAATCATGGTTATATTTCCTTGAACTAGAGTAATTAAGGATCTAAGCTTTACTTCGCCAGAGAAGATTTACCTTGTTCTCACCTCCTGCCACATTCTAATAGTGCTGTCAATAATGCGTTTCCGGCACGTTTCTCCGACCTGATCTCATTTGGTCTCAGTGATTGGTGCCACAATTGGCCACTTGAGCTTTCCCACGTCCACCTGATTCACAGTGTGGAACACTTGTTCCTATCTAACAGGACTGGAGGAGGAGTGGATTTGAGAGGTGATGGTGATGGAGATATTGTAACAAGTCTTATAAGGTGGGGCTACATGCATTCTCTGGTTGTTGGGATGAGAGTGACATGGAGACCTTGACTTAATTGCATAGCAATCTTAAACCATAGTATTCGATGAGACAATGATATTAATGCACCTTCATATCTAGTGGTCATCCAGTGATGGTACCTGTGATGCATGCCTTAATGAATGGGATTAATTCTTAGAGATTATCTCCATGGATAACTACTATTATTGTGGTTGTTTGATCGTATGTTGTCGTTGTTACTACAAAAAGTCTACTGTGCTTTCGTAGATGATCTATTTTCTTGGAGAATCAATGCATGGCCATATTTTTTTGTGCCAAGATCTATCTATAATTTTTGCACTTTTATCCTGTGCACACTATGTTTTCAAATGATTTACAACTCAAACATTTGCAGATAAATGAACCTTTCTACAGAAGGCATAGACATCAATTCCACAGTAATTTTATTCTTCTTTTGTTGCGGTAGCTCATGCCTAATTTCTTATATTTCAAAATGCATACGAAGGGTTAGAATATAAATTATTATTATGTAACAAGAGCATTAATAGTTCTTTGTCCAATGCTCATATTTTTAAATCAAAGAATTGCAACTACTTTACCAACAATGTTTCTTAATTTTCTTTTCTTTTCCTTTTGTGTTTTTTAGTAAAGGAATCTTATTATTCTGTGTGCACGCATACTCTTTGTGCTTGTAGGTGCACACATATAAACATTTCATTCTTCTGTAATTTGAAAATGTATAAAAGTAATATCTAATGCAATGATGACTTAACTTCTATTATTTAACTATAATTGGGCATTCTTTGTTTAACACTTTCATATCATTGTTCCATCAATTTATAGTAATTAAAATCTCATTGCTCATGATAAAGGTAAGGTAATAATTAATCTATCTATTGTATATGATAATCAAGGATGCAAATACCTTTGGAGCTACTTCAATATTTCATCAAAATAGAGTGATTAAAATTTGATGCCCATGTTTTGAGTTACAAATAATGGTCCAACTATTGACAATAATGGTCTAATATCGGTTGTATCCTTCTTGATTGGAGTGGAAACTCATATGGAGCATTATTCTGATATTGATCACATGAGATATTCTATATATTACAAAATAGCTTCACTCAATAATGATGAGACACTTGTGAGGAGTTACCGGAGAAGTTTCATAATTTTTGCTCCTTATACTTGGGTTGCACTATAAATAGCATTGATCCCTTCTTACCAAAGAAAAAAAGGAAAAACAGGAGCAATAACACTAATGATTCAACAAGGGCATTAGATGACATATGATATGAAGAATACACATTAAAAACACAAAAATATTGGAGGACAGGAATTATATGTTGTGGTTTGCTTATAATTAGTAAAGAAATACTACTTAGTATACAACAATCATAATTTGACTCCACATGATTAAAATTATGAGAAACATGGAACTGGGTTTCTAATTGATTATTGATGTCTCTACTGAAAATATGGGTATTGTTGTGGTATAGAGAGGACTTCTTTAATCTCACATCGGTGATGAGTCAAGAAGAAATATGGCTTATATGGGTTGGAACCTTCTCTCCCAATGTGAGGCATTTTTTAAAGGACAAAACCGTGAGGCTCTAAATAATCAAGGTCTATTGAAGCCTAAAGGCCCATTGAACCTAAAGATGATCATGAGTCAAAGCGGACAATACCTCATGTATGCGGGGCGAAGGCATAAGCCAACCATCTGAGCCATTCGACCTTTTGACCTATGACTACAACATTGACGCCGTCTGTGGGAATGCCTCCTATCCACACATACTTCTTCTTGACTGAGGGGCTGTGTTGTGGCGTAGAGAGGGGCTTATAAGGATTGAAACCTTCTCTCCCAACGTGAGACGTCTTTTAAAGGATAAAATCGTGAGGCTCTAAATGATCAAGGTCCACTGAAGTCTAAAGATGGTCATGACCCACTGAAGCCTAAAGATGTTTATGAGTCAAAATGGATAATACCTCACGAATACGGAGATGAAGGCATAAACCAACCATCTGAGCCATTCGACTCTTTGATTCATGACCACAATATGTATGTATGAATTAATTTTACCACCCTAGTTTGGAGGCACTGGCGGGATGCCTAATTATTTTTAGCACATTCATACCTTTAGTAAATAGCATATGTTGATTTGTGCTTGTCAATATGTTTAGAGACACAAGCAGTTTGGACTCGTGTCTTTTTTTTTTTTTTCCCTCCCTTGGCGTTAACATGGTACACAGGAGACCGGGGAAACCAACCCCTCGCACTCGCTCTCGCTCTCGCTCTCGCTCTCAAGCTATTTATGGAAGAAATGCTTTGGCGATGTGTTGAGGATTTCCACTACCAATTTTGGTGGTGGGCCCCTGATCTGTTCCCCAAGCACCTCAAGTTGTGGGGGAAGAGAAAGCAATGATGCCATGACGGGGAAGTTTGCGCAGACCACACGAGGCCTCAGGGAGCCAAAGAAACATCATTACCATCCACAAAATATGAACATAGACCATCATTATCCCACAAAGCATGCCCATCATTTCGGAAGCCATAAGCCGCACCAAATTCAGCACTTAGCTACCGAAAAGCACATCATTCTCTATGGTAATGTCATAAAGTTTCGTCATGTCAAGTTCTTCTTTATAAACTTAATAGTTTATTATTATTATTATTCTAGCTTAGGTTGTTTGGAACATGACATAGGCCTACATTGGTTGAACAGTGTGCTAGTCCAAACTCTTGAGAGATGACGATGGTTAATTTATGTGCGCGTGATGCCGTGTGCACCATGCACGAGGTACGCGGTTATACCTTGTTCTCTCTGGTTCTGTTTGCTACCGTCCTCCTCCCAACGCGCGTGACTCCCTCACGTGTGCCCATGCACGTGTGTGTATGCCGGTTCATTCACTTTTGCAGAGTCCTCAACCATCCATCTCCATCATTTCAAAATAGAGAAGCTGCTAGGTTACCCTCTTATGTTGCCAGGCTATATAACCTTAAATTTTTTTTGAAAATTATAAAAAAAAAGTTCATTCCAAGAATCTGCAACGTGTTACATGTTTGGTTAATGGATATCATCTTATACATCACAGTGTCATGGTTCTCGTTCCTCATTGCGTCATGCATGGATACAAGAGGCATCAAAGCACGCCGATTTGGGCATCTAGATCTAATTCACGTCCATAACGATGTAATTTTATCACGTGGATCACTTGTTTATAAATCTAATACATGTGGGGTAAAAGAGAGAAGCATAATAGCTTCCTTGTTCTCATCCTTGCGTTTATTAGAGACACTGTGATGACAATGATTTATGCAAGCAAATGGAGCATGCCAAGTGGGTATTCAAGACCAAACATCTTTTCCTTCCAGCAGCAAGATTTTTGACTGACTAAAGTATCAATCTGAAAATCCTTCCTATGCTTTAGAGTTGTTTATGGTGAATTATAACTACTCATTAATTTTCACCTTCTAATCTCATATGATAACAAACTCGATCAGTCATCTGGCATTAAGGTTGCATATGTCACAATTATGATTGCGAGCACAAGTACATCAATATCCATACTCCCTTGAGGATGTGAAGTTTATGCGGCAGCCTTCATTTTCAAACATTCATAAAGACCAACTATTGTTTGAGTCCAGAGTTTGATCTGGTTTGCCTTCTGGGCATTGCCTTGGTAGGCCTCCTCTGCCCTTTTTTTAATTTCTTATTTGTATTTTTATTTTAAACCTATTTATTCTTCTTTCCCCTAATTTTTTCAACCTTTTTATTGAGAGAAAAATGAGCTTCCTTGCAACTAGCTAGTTGAAGACTGACTTCTAAATGCAGCCCCACTCGGACCATGCATGACTAGCCATATGGATTTCTGCATAAACGTCCCTGGCTTTCTGTATAATAATTAATTTGGCTGTGCATCCGCAGTCATTTGGCTATTTTGTGCAAACAAATTGGGCTATGCGTGAAAGTTTAAATGGTTCTTCACCAAGCCACAAAAGGTGTAAAATATGAATTCACATTGAATCATTTATATGCTTTCATTTTTGCTTTCATTTTCTAATATGTTTATATTCTAACATAATCTATTGTGATTGCATACAGCTTATGATGATGGTCTTGTGCAAGAAACCCAAAAGTGGGGAGTGTGGATCTGATGGTCCAAAACTCCTCCTAGTTCCTGGAGTTAGTGAGCATAGCAAAATATGAATGGTTGCGTATCAATTATTTTTCTAATTTATCTTGTTTTACCGGTTCATCTTCTTTGTAATACTTATCAAAAAGTTTTAATTATTTTAGTTTTAATTATTTTCTTTTGTTTGGAATGAAATATACGTTTGTTTTGTATTCTTTTAGTTATAGACTGTACGAAGAAATAATAGAGGAGCTACAGGAGAAGCTTAAGATGGAAGGAAAATTCTTAGTACACTGCACCTGGTGTAGAAAAAATATATCACCCTATCTGATTAGGCTATATTATAATATCCTGCATAGAATGTGATAATTTTCTTCTAAAAATCATAAAGAAGGAAGAACATTTTCATCATTAAAAATTTATAAATTTTAAATGATGAAAATATCCCTTCCTTCTTTATGACATCCTGTGGCCAAATTATAATTTTCTGTGCAGTGCAGAAAGTCATAATTTGACCACAGGATATCATAATACGACCGCATGATGTCATAATTTTTTTAGAAGAGGGGTATTTTATCATTCAAAATTTCAAACAAAAAAGCAGAATTGCAGGCGTTAAATGCGCATTGAAAAGTAGTGGCTACGTGATCCAATCAAATGAGACGGTGCATTTTTTTCTATGCCAGGTGCGTATACAAAGAATTTTTCTAAGATGAAAAAATCCTAAGGCCCATGGTATTTGTGTGGGCCCTTCCCTTTCTAGTGGGATGGGACAAATGCTGTCCTCTGCATCTGTCTCTCTTGCTTGGATTCCCTCTATAGTGGAGCATTTGATGAACTAATATAGAATCTAGGGGAGGAGCCTAAGATGCAAAACAAATCTAAAGGGCCACGGTATTTATGTGGTGTTCTTGTACCTTTCACTTTGGAAGGGATTGTTGACTATATGGATGAGAAAAGATTGCTGATTTATAGTTGTTTGTCTATATATAATTTGTTTGCTAGTATAGAATTTTTCTTTCAATGACACATTGGAATATGATGTATTTGCAAATATACAAAAATAAAGGTCTTACATCAATGAATCTGATATCATACTTTTTAAAGTAGATTCAGTAAATATACTCTCCAATATGTGCTCATACTTTTCTTCCCCTTTGGTCATTAATTAGATAATCAAAATGGAGCAATGTCCCTACAAGAAGAGTGAAGAAAGTGACCCTACAGACAAGCTATGCATTTGTATTGTACCATAACCAAAGTATAGAGATAAAAGATATGGCGCAACTGGCACACACAATACATATGATAGAATAATTGATGGCTATGGTTCCATTTTGTGTAATAGAAGTTTTCTTTTGTTATTTCTATACCCTGAGAAAGGCACTTCTTTCATTAACTTTTTTTTAGGAAATAGGAAGGATGGATGGAGTAGTAAATGAAGAGAATAATTGAGAACGAGAACAAGAAAGCAAATTAAGGAAAGTAGTTTTGTCTTTATCGAGGAATTAGTTGCCTCAAGACTGGAAGACTCTAAGAGCAGATATCAGTATTGCAGCAAGGATTTCTTTTTCTTAGCAAGACATCTTCTATGGTTGCAATCTCACCAAATTTCTACAAAGAAATCTTGAAGCAAATAGTATTATTTTAATTCTTAACATTTTCTTACTATATTATATATTTATATTTATCATAAAAAAATGATATTATAGTAGTTCTACTACTGTCATATTATCATCACCTATGACCTCTTTTGACCTTCATAGAGAGCTATTCCTAACAACACTCACAAAAAGAGGCTCACGCAAGATAATTTAGCCTTAACTAACACTACTCTTTAAAATTGCTAATCTAGTACAATATATTAAATTAGATTCTTAAAGCATGAATTTTGAACCTTAGATTTTGCATTACTTATTTCATGCACTAAAAACTCTTTTACTGTTTAAAATTAAATTCTTTGCACTCTCTTCAAGCAAAGTAAAAAAAAAAAAAAAAAGATCAAATCGAGCTTTTTGTGTGCAAAAAATATGTTAATTATGGTTCTATTTTTTCAAGGAAAGCAAGCTTTATATCTCAATATTTTCTATATCTAGATATAATAATAGCTTGGAAAAATTACAGCAACACCTCTTAACGTTTGACCCATTTACCCTTAGATTTCAAAAGAAAAAATTTAAATGGATGCCAAAACTTTATAAACATTGTGAAACACCCCAGCCATCTATCTCCATTTTAATAGTATCAACAAAAAGAGGTAACAATCAAATATCCTCAATTTTTTTAACTATCGGGGTTTGCTTTTTGGGAGAAAAAATTATTGAAGCCCTTTCTAATTCCATTGGAATGCATTTACCGCCCTACTCGATGATGGTGTCATCTAATTTCATCTCTACATCCATTGAGAAATTCGAAGTAGCCAGAATCCTCACCAGTTGCCAGCTCATTGGTATGGTTCCTTAATAGATTCATCGATTTTAAGAGGTAGATTTTGAAATTTCTTGTATTTGTATTTGAAAGAGATTCTATTGCCGTTTAAAGTTGTTTGTGCTTGATAATAGTGGATTTATTGTATTTTCATGTTGGGACTCTACTCTGCCGAAGTTGAAAATCTTTTTTTAGGGCCATTATTCATATGCATGGGAAAGCATTTGCTACCATAGTATAAGGAGATGGTAAATCTAAAGAACTTGGAAATGGTGAAGGGAGGGGATCACTGCACCACCCTAAATCCTAAGACCTTGATACGACAGGTAGCAACCCATGTCCCTCTAGACTATTAGAGTAGTTAAAGTATAGTGGTGCGCTGTAGAAGCCATGTGGACTATGAACCTTGTATTTAATATAGTTCACATGTGTTTAATATAATTTATTTATTTTAATATTATATATATTATAATTTATTATTAATTTTATATTAATCTTAAATTATTTTTAACCTAAATGATAATATGAGCAAAAAAATTGAAATTTATTATTTATTTTTTTGTTGGTATGAACATTGCATAACGTATTTATTTTAGACAATCATTAAGTAATGCATGTAGCATTAGTATCCAAGTTAAGTATTACTGTAGTTATAGTCAAAAGAATTCAACATATTGTAACTTTAAATATGGAATAATATATTACATCATTGAACAAAAAACCTTGATTATAGGAATAATATATTACCTCCTTATTCTATTTTTTCCAACCACAATTCATCTTAGATATGAAAGACTAGACTAATTAAAATAATCATTTAATATGTGGAATAACTTGATTATAGGAATATGCTATTTTATTAGTGTTACTCTACAACCAAATATAGAGTTAATGAATAAGCTAACTTAAAAGACTCAAAACATACTAGATTTTAATAAAATAAAGGATTTTACTATTATCAGACCTATTTTGTTTTTATATATTTTTAGATATTAGCTTTTCTATCCTATACTGATCCCATCCTTAGGGAGCTAACTCCAAAGGATTGAACCCCCATTCTTACTATATTATTGTATTCCAACAGTGTTCTATTTTGAGATAAGTTAAGCAACAATATTGCATGCTAACTAAATTAGGTTACAATATAACAACATTATATTAATAATGATTTTATGTATGTACGCAGAATGGATGATCTATTTACATTAGAGATCCATTATGGGGGATATCTTTGTTTCTCCCCTAGCATGAAATATGTTGGTAGCTCTATCAATTATTTTAATAATTGTGATCTAGAATAAGTTATATAGCGTTGGAAAATCTTACAAAGGAGCTTTGTTATTAGAACGTAGAAAGTTGGAAAATGCCTTTAGATCAGTTGGAAAATACCTCCTCCTATAAAGGGTATTTACTTATCAAATTAGCAAGTTTCAACCCAGACAAAAATATGAGAGATATTTTGATAATCACTTTATGAACTCCAAATGGTTGTCTAAAGCTTACATTGAAGATATTAGAGATAATACTAAATGAAGTATTAAAGGATTTGTTTCAAAAGTCAGGAGGGATGTTAAGGTACAAATCTTTAGGGCTCAAGCCTATAGGGCAAAGAAGAAGGCACTCCTAGCCATTCACAGGTCGCATAGGGAGCAATATGAAAAACTATGGGAGTATTATGATATCATTAAGAGGACTAACCCCGATAGTACTATGCTCATCAAGGAAGGATAGCAGCCCATGTTCCAAAGATTGTATGTCTACCTTCATGCTTGCAAAAGGGACTTTCTTAATGATGCAGATCCATTATTGGTTTGGATCGATGTCACTTGAAAGGAGCTATAGGAGGACAATTACTGTCAGCTATTGGGAGAGATGAGAATGATGATATTTTCCTAATGCATGAGCTGTTGTTGAGTCTGAAGAACAAAGAGAGCTGGATGTGGTTTTGACTAACGTCTTAGTAGTATTAAATGTATGCCTACAAGCCAATTAGGCTGACACTTGTACGCATTCTAGGAATATATTTTGTAATTATACTTTGAAATAATAAAATTGAGTTATTTTTCATTGATGCTGTATTTTGTGTCCATGAATCGTTCAAAAATTAATAAGATGATGACACATATTTTCAAGTATTGAGAATATGGGGCATGTGCCATTAACGATTAATTCTTAAATACTCATGATCAAAAGATAATCATAGAGATGGTGATTGATCCGATCGATGCACAAGTCACTTTCTTATAGCATAGATAAATCTCGAGTCTACAGTATGGAGACACTGGAGCAAGAGTGCTGGTGTTTGTTAAAGAACAAAGATACTGAGTGTGATCATTATGAGAAGTCACTTGGATGGCTATCTACTTGTTAGTGACTTACTCGATGCTATAATAGTATGATTAGTTCTTAGATCTAAGGTGCCTCGGTTATTCGCAGTGAGGTTGCTATAGTTTGACTATACATAAACTCGATCCCTATCTATATGGATCCCTATGCTGTATGTTGGCTATAGTAGATTCAATGTAGAAATAGGTGTGCTCCAAGATGGAATCTATCATCCTTGATAGATAAGAAAGATGGTCTTATGTAATTTATGAGACTGAGTTCAGAAGATCTTGATCAGGATAGAGTGAATAGTGAAAAGAATTTTTACGTACTTTACATTAGAAACTCAAGTCAAGTAAATTTTATATATGACAGATATAATAGTTTGACGAGTTATCTATAACATCCATTTAGTTGGGACTATTGATAGAAGGACTGTATCATATAGTAACTATACTTAGAGGTTCATTCTATTCCATTCTGCTGGCCTACCATCATATACTGCTAGGTGTTACTGATGGATTATGAGGCCCATAGAGAATTAGATAGATGATCAAATAATATCACTACTACAGAAAAGACTACGACAGTGGTTCACAACTGATATCGTAGCCAAAAAATCATTGCCATAGCCTACGATGATGATTCCGCAACTGTTGCCACTATCGCCATCACCGTAGCCATATGTCTATGGTGGCGGTTGATATAACCCCTACTATATTCTAGGTATAGCAATGTAACCGCTGCTATAGCTTATATAGTAGTGATTTTTCAACAGCTGCTATAGAGGATATCACAACGATTAGGTAATCGCTGCTATAGCATCTATGGCAACGGTTATTCAACCGCTGCTATAACTTCCATAGCAGCGATTGGGCAATTGCTGCTTTAAATTATATAGCAATGGTTAAGAAATCGCTACCATAGACTATGACAGTAGTTGTACAATCGCTACTAAAGATCTAGAGAAGCAGTTTATCAACCGCTGCCATGGAACCATGACAGCGGTTGGCACGGAACCACGCAGTGGTTGGCATGGATATAGTAGCGGTTGTGTAACCATTGCCGTAGGCTATGACAGCGATTTTTTTGCCGCAATTGCTGCCATAGCCCTTTTCTGTAGTTAGTAACTTTTCAACCTTTTAAATTTATCATTTTTTATCTGATAGATGCAGTTCAATATATAATTACTCAAACTAAAATTTGCAAAAATCAAAAATTTCACATAAAATTCAATAATAATGCAGGAATATGTCTCAAATACTTAAATTGTATTACTGATCAAATTATATTATAATATTTTTAAATAAAATAAATACATCAAAATCTTCTAAATTAAAATTCTCCTCTCCAAGCATCTCGTCATCATCGAGAGGGACTGAAGCAGGATCGAAAGGGACTGTAATAGGAGCTGGAGGGGTTGGAGCTGAAACACTAGCCAATATATCCTGAATGCTTAAAAAATCGTTTCAAGATGAGCGGAGAGCTGTGTCACCATAGTGGACATGATGCTCTGTAGTTGAGATGCGTGCTCCTAAGCCTGAGTTGCCTGCACCAAGATCTCGTTAAGCTGCTTCCGACTGACGATTTCGAAAGTATATGGGGAGACGCTCATCTTAAACCAGTAGCTTGTCAGCATATGTCTGAGCCTGCAACGAATCCTCCTAGAGTACTTAGGTCCCAAGACCTGAGATAGGTGGTCATGAGGAATAGAGGTCTCTGGGCCCTAGCTCGCAAGCACGTCTAACTGCTCCTGTAATTTTAAATTCAAATAAAATCTCATAAGAAATGCTATAATACTAATTATACTAATCATACTCTAGTTATTACTTACAAAAATCCTCCCGATCCTGGCGTTCATTGATTTGCCCTTCTTGTCCGTACTACTCGATCGGAAGATGACGCTATGGCTGGATATCATTCTCTCTCTCGTTAGCTATAACAATCAATCAGCTTGTTAGAAATATACAAAAAATAATAATTCAATAACTTATAACTAAAGGGTCAGAATTCATGATCTCTCTATGCACAGGACTGGCCATAGACTCATGATTGAGAGTGTGCATGTACTCCTGAGCAGTCCGATTCTGACGAGATACAGCCTAAAAAGTATTTAAATCACATAAGTTAGAATCAAATACAATTATCAGTATAATAAAAATTCATAAGTTACAATTAAACCTGAAAGTCCTGGCTCCTCCAATGCTTGACCATCCCCTCCGACTGACTCGGGGGATAGTCCTGAATCCAAGGAACAAGCTCCTCCTCAGTGTCCCTATGGTGCTCTAGCCACCCTTTATGGAGTTTGACCTTGTAGTTCTAGTACAACTCCTCAATCTTCTACAGTCGGACATCTCGAGCTCTCTCATGATCTAAAAAGTCATACCACCTATGCACAAAGTTATCAGAAGTCAGTTACAAAATTATTCTAATCAAATATAGTATAACATATCATATACATATATATAATTAAGATACACTTATCCAAATCTCCTTCCATACCCGATTCTTGACCCGAGGGTCCATCAAGTCTATGGATAGTACGAGAATGATGTTGGATCGCCTCACAAGTACTCCAAAAAAGAAATGCATCTCCTGCATGCTCTCCCCTACTGACCTCCCCTCCCGATCGTACTCCATCATGACTTGATGCTGATGGTTCCACACATGCGGCATGCATGTGGGATCACAACATATCCTACTAGATGATGCATCTGCAATTAAAATATATTACGAATATATAAGAGTATGCAATAACTATACAATAAATAAATAAATAAATAATTGACACAATGAAAATCTACTCTCACTGGGATTGTGCGACGTGGATGCCGGTGGAGCTAGATTGATGGATGGAGTATGTGCCAGAGATGTGACTACCGATGGAGGCTTAGATGTGCTAGTGGGAGGAAGATGTGCCTACGATGATGGGTCGAGAGAGGAGGGTGGCGCTAGAGGGAGGGGGCAGTGCTAAAGGGAGGAGTGCAGTGGCCAAAGGGGATCGGGATCGGGGCCGAGGGAGGGGCAGCGGTAAAAGGAGGAGGGCGGGGGCCAAAGGGGGTCAGGGTCAAGGGCCAAAGGGGGCTGGGGCTGAGGGAAGGGGCAGCGCTAGAGGGAGGAGGGTGGCGGCCAAGAGGGTCGGAGCCGGCGGCGGTGCTAGAGTGAGGGGGTATAGCGGCAGGCGGGCCGATGGTGGGAGGGGCATAGGGTTCGGGTAGAAAGGAGAGAGAGAGGGAAGCACGAAATGAAGAAGATGGTGCGAGAGAAAAAAATTTCAAACCTATGGCAGTGGTTTTAAAATCGCTGCTATAGGTCAATAGCAGCAATTATCAACTGCTGCAACAGACATTTAGTAGTGGTTGTGGCAACTGCTACTATAGATCTATGGCAGCGATTTTAGAAACCGCTACAATATACCTATAGCAGCGGTTATTACTCAACCACAGTTATAGAGCCTAAATATAATTTTTTTTTCATATTTTTCTCTGAATATGATATAAATTTAAAATTTAAAGTCCATCTTCATCGTTCATTATTTAAATAATTATTGTTAGAGTATTATGATAAAAGATTATCTCGATCCGATAGGCCTAGTTATGTTAATCAATAAAATTTGATTTCGACAGTCACGAAGGACCGCATAATGATCTGATAGATAGAGACCACCAATAGATTCAAAAATTTATAATGATTATATCAATGATATTTATAGTATATTATCAAAATTTTACTTCAATTGAACATCATTATCATGGTCAATTTAGCATGCGATGATTTTGACCGTTAAATAAAAATGAATGATTAAAAGGTCAAACTGCATCCGATTAAGATGATTTTTTAGATAAATGATCTTTGCTACCATTTTAATCATTTGAACAGTAGTGATCATAAAATCTAAACTACGTATATATGAACCATCGAAGAATGGATACTGAAGTTGCAAGAGAAGGAGCTAGCTCGTATTTGTTCGATCGAGAAATAGATACTGAAGTTGTAAGAGAAGAATAAGCTCATATTTGAAGGATAAGATTTATTTGATTCTTGACTAATAATTAAAATGGTACTTTTAAATTCTGATTGATATTTTGTGTAACTTCAGTATCCGTTCTTTGATTGAAACAATACGAGTTAGCTCCTTCTTCTCTTGTAACTTCAGTATCCGTTCTTCAATGGTTCATATACATGCAGTTTGGATTTTATGATCACCACCATTTAAATGATTAAAGTAGTAGCAAATATCATTGATCTAAAAAGGTACCTTAATCGAATGTAGTTTGGCCTTTTGATCACTCATTTTTATTTAATAATCGAAATCATCATGTGCTAAATTGATTATATAATAATATCTGATTGAAGTAAAATTTTGATAGTATACTATAAATATCACAAACATCATCGTTGTAATTTTTTGGATCCATCGATGGTCTCTATCTATCAGATCATTATGCGGTCATTCATGACCGTTGAAATCAAATTTTATTGATCGACATAGCTAGGACTATCGGATCGAGGTGGTCTTTTATCATGATACACTAACAATAATTATTTAGATAATGAATAATAAAGATAGATTTTAAATTTAATTTATATTATATTCAAAAAAAATATAAAAAAATTATATTCTACCTATATAGTAGTAGTTAAACAAACCACTGCTATAGGTCTATTACAGTGGTTAGTATAACCACTGTCATAGTTACAAGATATGGTAGTAGTTATAAATAATCGCTATCATCGATTTGAGATATAGCCGCGGTTACATATAATCACTGCAATAGGTCGAACTTATGGCTGCGGTTGATTAACCACTGCTATATACCAGACGTATGGCAGTGGTTATGTGTAACCGCTGTCATTGATTTTGACCTATGGCAGTGGTTATAGAATAACCATTGCTATATGTAATCTGTGGCAGCAGTTACGAATAACCGCTGCTATAGGTCAAAACTATGACAGTGGTTATGTATAACCACTATCGTAGATTTTATGGTAGCAGTTTTCAAACTCCTACAGTAGTAAATGTTGTCATAGATCCTTTCTGTAGTAGTTAATTCTTTGATAGAAAAAATTGAAAGTATTCCAATCCATTAAAAGAAGTTTTAATGATGTTGTGATGGAGATCGTAACATGACTCACTATCAGACAGAATAGAACCTATGGGATCACACATATAAGAAGTTTGAGACTGATCAGATAGATTTAATCTGAATTATCAATAAAATTGATAGTTGGATTAATTTATAATTGTTATAAATAGCAAGAATTTAATTGTTAAAGGTTAGCAAAATTTGAGAAGGACTAATGTACAAATGTTGCACGTTTTAAATTTGATTAGATCAAATTAATTGTGGCTGAATTCAAGTTGAATCAAATAGAGATTTAGATTTAATTGAATTTGGTTAAGATCATATGCAATCAGAAGAGTTTGGATGCATCAAATAACCTATTTTGACTTGGTCATGGACCAATCATCAGGGCCCATGTCCTAAGGTTCTTGAATGAAACCCTAGGTGCCACATAAGAGGTCAAATGGGGCAAGTGTGGGGCACCAACACTAGGGTTTTATGAAACCCTAGCTACCTAACCCTAAATGGTATGTTTTTGGCTCAATAAGAAGGTGCGGCACACTGGGGATCTCTCTCTTAGAGTCCCAGCCATCAAGAAGTCTTTTCATGTGATTAATTTTTATGAAAACTTGGGGGTGCTACATAGGGTTTTGAACCTATAAATAAGTGGCCAAGCTCTTAAGATTGATAAAGGGAGTTTCCACACCCTAGATTCTTCTCCCAAGGCCCCAGGCTGCCACCCCATCTGTTCCTCTCCTTCTCCTCCACTCCTAAGCATCTCTCTCCTCTCTCTTGTTTGTTGAAAATTAGATTTCAGCAAAGAGGTATCGAAGAAGCTCTTGTCCTGCTAATTTTCTCAAGTAGTTGAGAAGGATCTTTCATCAAGCAGAGGTTCCACAAGGGAGCTAGCACCTCGGAGAGCTAGTTGGTTGCTGATTAGCCCTCTACTCCATGTGGATACCCATAGAGGTCCGGCACTTGCGTGGCTATGAGAAAATGAACAAATCCACGATCATCGCTTGTAGAGCTCTTCTATCCACACAAAGGTATAATAGAAAAATTATTTTTCTTATTATGCTATTCCTTTCTCATATTTAGATCGGGATGTTTTATATTGATATTGAATTTTCTCTCTCAAATGATAGGTTGGGTAGTTTAATTTTTTTTATTCCACTGTGCATGATGATTAGAGTAGATCTAATATCATCTTTACCAATCCTACTTGATTAATGAGATTAATTAAATATCATGTAAAGTTTTATTTTAATTAATGAGATTAATTAAAAGTCATCTGAGAAACTTAAAAAATCTTTTAAGTGGTATCAAAGCTAGATTGAAGATTTAGGGTTCATCTAAGATCATCCTGATATAAAGTTATCCTGATATAATAGATATTATGTTGAAAGGTTGTCCTAGGATAAGAAGAGATGAAACCCTAAAATCAATAAATCCCTTTGTATATATGAAAAATGATTAGGATTTAGGTATGACATGATGATCATTTGAATAAGTTGTTGTTCAAAATTAAATACCTAAATCATTAGGGTTATATTTTTCATATGAGATATAAAATAAGAAACCCTAATAAATAAAACTATTTATTAAATATGAGATATTCATGAAATCTATAAAATTTATTTATTAGAATCAGAATTAATCTAAGATTATCCTGAAATAAAGTTACCCTAGCATAATGGATATTATGCTGAAAGATTGTCCTAGGATGAGAAGAGATGAGACCCTCAAATCAAAAAATTATAAGATAATCATGTGGTGTCTTTATTGATACGTATGGTGATCTTCATGAATCACCACAACCCTTCCTATAGGGTTGTATCATGAATACACATCAAGATGGTTGCAACCTTGTAATCTGTAGTGGAGAACCAAAAGCCCAATCCAATTTAGAATTGATTGACCTATTGGTGTCTAAAAAAATATTTAAGAAAGTGGTTACTTAATTAAGACTGTTGCATATATATGGGGAGCCTCCCACCAATCTTACACTTATCTGGCTAATTTGGTTGATTAAATTCTAGTTTGGAGTGCTTAGCATTGAGTTCACTACATTTAGTTTGCACAATGAGTCCAGTCTTGGTTATCCAAGTCAGGATCTCACTTGTAGATCCATTAATTATGAATTTACATCGAATATAAATAAATAATAAAAATAAAGAGATCTAAATTATATCTCCTTATAGATATTAAGTCATGTGGTATTCCATCGTTGTAGAGATGCAGGTGCTTTACTGATATTGATTGTTCTCGGTTGGATACAGTGGTTCAATTGTATCAAAAAAGTACAATCACTCTATTAATATGAGATGTTATGGGGTGGAGATGGAGTTGGACCCAATAACTGTTAGGTGAGGGATCCAATGATGGCTTCACTTACGCAAGAACGATGGGTTTGACTTAACTAAGGAATGAGATCAATAATTGTCAGGTGAGGCCTACAGAACTTAGAGACTGAAGATCACTATAAGATGCTTAAGAAGTATTGGACAAGAGTTGTCAACACATTGGTTGATACATCTCAATAACTATTAGGTGAGATGGTGTGCCAATCAGTGGGACTGTAGTGCCCACTTGAAATTCTAATTGTGAAGGAATTTTTGTTTCTCCATCCGAGCAGTATGGGAGATTTGAAGAAATAGTGGGAGTCGAGTTTATTTTAAAATAAAATCTTAAAATAAACTCAAATAAGTCAATTATAAAAGTCTAACTAAAATTTTCTTCTCTTTGCTAGAAAATGTTTGCCTCTAACCTTTTAGCCGAATATTGAAAACCAATCACCTTATTGGTTTGAATTACAAGGACTAGTTTAGAAACTTGAAAATTATTCGAGTTTCGAGAAGTTTAGCTATGTAATGGATCAAAAAATCCCTATGTTACCAGTCCACCCAACTGCTGACCAAAAGGCAGCATATGAGAAATGATCGGATGATGATAACAGTGTTTGGTGCTATGTGTTGGCATCTATGTCGAATAATTTTCCATGCCAATATAAGGAAATGAAAACTGTCAAGGCCATGCTTGATCACCTCAAAGAGTTGTACGGTGAACAGAGCAGGTCTGCGCATTATGAAGTGTCCAAGAGACTCTTCAAAACAAAGATGTGTGAGGGACAGTCTGTCCATGATCATTATTTGATAATGATCAAAGATTTTGAGAAGCTTGAGAAGCTCAGGTTAGTCATGGATAAGGAATTACAAATTGATCTGATCCTTCAATCCCTTTCAGACTCATATGGATAGTTTATAGTAAACTTTATATGAACAAAATCGACTGCACTAAGACCGAGCTATTGAACAAACTGGTTACCATTAAAGGGACCTTAAAAAGTTCAAAAAAATTATTCTTACTGTAGAGCAGACTTCATCTTTCAAGAAAAAGTCTACTTAGAAGAAGAAGAAGTCCATTAAAAAGCAGAAGAATTAGAATAGGCCTAAGAAAGAAGCTCCTAAAAAGAAGGCCGGTCTTTCCACTGCGACTTTGATGGCCATTGGAAGAGGAACTGTCCTATCTACTTGGAGAGCCTGAAGAAAAGGAAAGACAATGCACCTTCAGAAGATATGTTGGATCTGCTAATAATTGAAACTAACCTTATGATTTCTTCTACTTTCAATTGGGTCATAGATTCTGATTTTAGTGCTCATTTATGCACTTCTATGTAGGATCTTGAGGAAAGTAGAATGCCGAGAAAAGGTGAAATAACTCTAAAAGTCAGAAATGGAGCAAAAATTGCTACTATGACCGTGTACACCTATCCTCTATGACTATCATCAAGATATAGTTTATTACTTAGGGACTGTTATTTTGTACCTACTACAAGTAGAACTTTGATTTCTATTTCAAATCTGTCGCAAGACAATTATGTATTATTTTAATAAAACTATTGTACCATTTATTTTAGAATAAAATGGTTGGACGTAGTCTTTTAATTGACAATCTCTATCACTTGCATGTAGATATATCTGTGAATGTATTTGAGTAAGTAGTGAACATCATAGGATCTAAAAGACCTAGAGATAATATAAATCTTAAGTATATGTGGCACCTTAAGCTAGGTCATGTAGGAGAAGAAAGAATTAATAGACTGAAGAAAGATGAGATCTTGGACTCATTGACTACTGAGTCATATCCAATCTGTAAATCTTATTTTCAAAAAAAAAATGACAAAGTTACCCTTTGTGAGACAAGAGAAAAGGATCACTGAGGTACTTGCTCTAGTATACACTGATGTATGTGGTCCATTCGATGTACTGATCAGAAGAAGTTATATCTACTATCACCTTTATCGATGATTATTCATGGTACAGATATATGTATCTTACGATATATAAATCTAAAATTTTTGAAAAGTTTAAAAAATTCAGATATGAAGTAGAGAAGCAGATCGAAAAAATCGTAAAAGTACTTTGATTAGATCAAAGAGATGAATACCTAAGTAGAAAATTTTTAGATTAGCTCAAGAAAAATGACATAGTCTATCAATGGACTCTACATGGAATGCCTTAACTCAACAAAATTTCAGAATGAAAAAATCAGACCCTATTAGATATGGTTCGATCTATGATGAGATTCACAGATTTTTCTTTATTTCTTTAGGGATATGCTTTGCTTATCGCTAACTATCTAATAAATAGGGTTCCCTCTAAATTCATTCTTACCACACCATATGAGATATGACATGATAAAAATCAAGTCTTGATCATCTCAGGATTTGAAAATATCCAGCACATGTCAAATGACTTCAGACGGACAAGTTAGAGGTAAGATCCTTATGGGCTCGTTTCATAGGGTATCCAAAAGAATCTCTCAGATACTCTTTTTACCTCTCAGAGGATCAAAATGTGATTGTGAGCCAAAAATACTGTCTTTCTAAAAAAATAGTTTATCCAAGATAGAAGTAGTAAGAGGCAAATAGGGCTTAAAGAGAGAGTCTCTGAAGAGCAATGAGTCATTGAATCTATTCTAGCTGAGCCAGTATATGTAGATCCTCATCCACCTCAAAGACCAAGTAGGATTTTTTATCCTCCTGAAAGATACTTAGGTATTATTTAGAGGAAGTAAAGAAGTATTCCTTATAACAAATGGAGAACAAAGAGATGATCCTAGAACCTATGACAAGGTGATGTTAGACATCGATTTCGAGAAATGGTTGGAAGCCATAAAGTCAGAAATTGACTCAATGCATTCCAACCAAGTTTGGATATTAGTACATCCATCAGAAGGTATAGTACTTATTGGATGTAAATAGATCTATAAGAAAAAGTTTGGATGGAAAGATAGAGACTCTTAAAGCAAGGCTTGTGGCTAAAGGTTATAGTCAATATGAAGACATTGATTATCAAGATACTTTTTCACTAGTAGCTATACTGAAATTCATTCGAATATTGCTTGCAATTGTAGCATCTCATGATTATGAGATATGATAGATGGATATGAAAACTATTTTTTTGAATGGATATCTTGAGGAAGATATCTATATGGAGCAATCTCTGGATTTCACTTTCAGTGATGGAGATTACAAGATCTGCAAGCTGCAAAGAGCCATATATGGACTCAAGCAAGCATCTCGAAGTTAGAATACTTATTTAATGATGCAATCAAATCATTTGATTTTATCAAAAATAAAAAGAATTATGTGTTTACAAGAAGATCAATGGGAGTGCTGTCATCTTTCTCGTATTGTATGTGAATGATATTCTCCTAATTGAAAATGATATTTTCAAGATGACTTCAGTTAAGATTTGATTGTCAAAAGAGTTATCTATGAAAGATTTTGGAGAAGTATCCTATATTTTAAGGATAAAGATCTATAGAGATAGATCTAAAATGATACTAAATCTATCATAGAAGCTGTACATAGAGAAGATGCTGAAAAAATTCAGTATGAAAAATTCCAAGAGGAGACTTCTGCCATTCAAATATGGAGTTCATCTCTTCAAAAAGATGTGCCCTAATACATCTGAAGAGGTATAATGCATGAGCAAGATCCCTTATGTTTTGGTTATAGGGAGCCTCATATATATCATGCTATGTACAGACCTGATATAGCTTATGCTGTGAGTGTCACAAGAAGATATCAGTTGAATCCAAATAAGAATATTGGATTGCTGCGAAAAATATCTTTAAGTACTTGAGAAGGACTAAATATATATTCTTGATCTTCGGAGGAGGAGAGCTAAACGTACTCGGATACACAGACTCAGACTTTATGTGTGATATTGATGATAGAAAGTCTACATTAAGATGTGTTCTTTGCAAGGTGATGCAGTAAATTGAAAGAGTTTCAAACAACCAATCATTGTAGATTCCAGCATGGAGGCTGAATATATCACCGCTTCTGAGGATGCTAAGGAAGCGTTCTGGTTCAAAAAGCTCGTTGCAAAGCTGGATGTTATGTCATCACATGCCATACCACTCTACTATGTTAACAACGGTGTCATAGTTTTAGCTAAGAAATCTAGGTCTCATCAGAAGTCCAAGCCCATAGAGCGATGATTCTACTTGATTCGCAAATATCTCGAGAAAAAGTACATTGAGATGCAGAGAGTAGGCTCCACAGATAATGTGGCAGACCTACTGACTAAGCTCCTGAGCCAACAGAAGACTGAAGCCCATTTAGAGAAGATGGGACTTAGGTTAATGGTCAATTGGCTTCAGTATAAATGGAAGATTGTTAGATGTATGTCCTAGAAGCCAATTAGACTGACACTTGTAAATATTCTAGAATATATTTTATAATTATATTTTGAATAATAAATTAGATTATTTTTTATTCATGTTGTATTTTGTATCCATGAATTATCCAAAGAATTAATAAGATGATGACACATATTCTTAAGTATTGAGAATTTGAAGCATATATCATTAACGATTAATTCTTAAATGCTTCTGATTAAAGAATAATTATGGGGACAGTGATTGATCTGATCGATGTATAAGTCACTTTCTTTTAGGGTAGACAAGTTTCGATTCTACAGTGTGGGGATATTGGAGTAAGAGTATAGATATTTGTTGGAGAACAAAGTATTGAGCATGACCATTATGAAAAGTCATTTAGATGGCTATCCACTTGTCAGTGACTTACTCGATGCTACAGTAGTATGACTAGTCCTTAGACTTGAAGTGCCTCGACTGTTCATAGTGAGATTACTATAGTTTGACTACACATAAACTTGATCTCTATCCATATGGATCTCTGCGCTGTATATTGGCTATAGTAGGTTCAATGTAGGAATAGGTGTGTACCAAGATAGAATCTATCATCCTTGATAGATAAGGAAGATGGTCCTATATAATTTATGAGACTGAGTTCATAAGATCTTGATCAGAATAGAGGAATTGTGAAAAAATTTTTACGTACTTCACATCAGGAACTCAAGTCAAGTAAATTTTACATATGATTAATGTTATAGTTTGACAAGTTATCCATAACCTCCATCTAGTTGGGACTACTGATAGAAGGACTATATCATATAGTAACTATATCTAGAGGTTCATTCCATTCAATTCTACTGACCTACTATCATATGCTGCTAGATATCACTGATTGATTACAGAGCCTATAGAGAATTAGATAGATGATCAAATAATTCTTTGATGGAAAGAATTGAAAGCATTCCAATCCAATTAAAGGAGTTTCAATGATGTTGTGATAGAAATCACAACATGACTCACTACCAGACAGAATAGAACCTATAAGATCACACTCATAAGGAGTTTGAGATTGATCAGATGGTTGTAATCTGAATTATCAATGAGATTGATGGTTGAATTAATTTATAATTGTTACAAATAGCAAGGACTTAATTACTGAAGATTAGCGAACTTCGAAGAGGACTAATGTGCAAATGTTGCATGTTTTAAATTTGATTAGATCAAATTAATTATGGCTGAATTCAAGTTAAATCAAATAAGAATTTAGGTTCAATTGAATTTAGTCAAGATCATATGCAACCAAAAGAGTTTGGGTGCATCAAATAACCTATTTTGACTTGATCATGGATCAGTCATTAGGGCCTATGCCCTAGGGTTCTTGAATGAAACCCTAGGCACCACATGAGAGGCCAAATGGGGCAAGGGTGGGGTGCCAACACTAGGGTTTTATGAAACCCTAGCCATCTAACCCTAAATGGTATGTTTTTGGCTCAATAAGAAGGGGCAGCACATTGGGGATCTCTGTCCTAAAGTCCCAGCCATCAAGGAGTCTTTCATGTGATTAATTTCTATGAAAACTTGGGGTGCTACCTATGGTTTTGAACCTATAAATAAGTGGCCAAGCCCTTAGGGTTGATAAAGGGAGTTCCCACGCCCTAGACTCTTCTCCCAAGCCCCTAGGCTGCCGCCCCATTTATTCCTCTCCTCCTCCATGCCTAAGCATCTCTCTCCTCTCTATTGTTTGCTGAAAATCAGATTTCAGCAAAGAGGTATCGAAGAAGCTCTTGTCCTATTGTTCTTCTCAAGGAATTGAGAAGGATCTTCCATCAAGCAGAGGTTCTGCAAGGGAGCTAGCACCTCGGAGAGCCAGTTAGTTGCTGATTAGCCCTCTACTCTATGTAGATATCCGTAGAGGTTCGGCACTTACGTGGCTATGAGAAAATGAACAAATCCACGATCATCGCTTGTAGAGATCTTCTATCCACAAAAAAGTATAATAGAAAAATTATTTTCTTATTATGCTATTTCTTTCTCATATGTAGATCGGGATGTTTTATATTGATATTGGATTTTCTCTCTTAAATGATAGGTTGGGTAGTTTAATTTTTTTATTCCACTGTGCATGATGATTAGATTAGATCTAATATCATCTTTATCAATCCTACTTGATTAATGAGATTAATTAAATATCATGTAAAGTTTTATTTAATTAATGGGATTAATTAAAAGTCATCCAAAAAATCTATGAAATCCTTTAGGTAGATATAAGAATAGAGGAAGAAGGAGGTTAGACTTTCATTTTGGATAGGTTGAAGGTACTAACACTTATCTACCCTTGTTATGCTTTCTAATATTTCATAAATATATACTAACTTTTATCTTATCTTGTATAGATTGTTGGCAGTGGTTGTTCGGTGTCTTAATGTGTATGGTTGTGTATGGATGTTTGTATGGATTATAGGTAGAAATACTAATTATACGAATATGTATGGATGTGTACAGATGATTATATGGACTGTTGGCAGAAATGATATTTATGGATTTGCATATTTTTTTATTGTATAGATAAATTATTTACTATTGTGATATCTATTGAAATATATTATCCGATGTCACTATTAACTATAAAACAAACATATTAGAATATTTAAGGCACTAAAAGTAAATACGCCCATTCATTTCTTAATAAAATTCATTACATAAAGATCTCAAAAATTTTGACTACAGACATTAAGCCTCCAAAAGTTATGCTTAAGAATATTAGGGCCCCAAGAGTTTCAAAAGATTATAGTTTGCCCCTCCCCTGATAGCTATATCTATGACTGAATTGCTTCAGATCCTCATCCCCAGCACTACATTTCAGTGCTATTAATGCGCTAGCGAATACCCATGAAGCAAACAGACATCATGCCAAACACTCTTCCTCCCTTTGTAGATATGAACCTCAACCTCCAGGTTCTTATTTTTTTGGATTAGTTTGCTCATGAGGTTTCTTATATGTGATGATGATGGGGGATCATACCATTGAAAAAATTCACATCCTCTTCTTTTCTGTATTAAGAAATTGAAGAAATGGGTAAGCTATGGGTGATGGAAAATCAAAGAGGAATGAGGCCTGCTGCCTCAAAAATGGAGCAGTCAAAGAATCTTTGATCAAGATTAGCCATGGTCTATGAGGTCATTATGGATGCCCTCAATCCGCAGTCATAATACACCATGATATTTTGGTCGGAGTATTGGTTGAAGGCATGACTGCTAGCGATTAAAGCCATTATGGTTCAGGTTCCCTTCTCTCCCTCGATCTATCCTTTTTAATTCCTGTATGATCTCTCTTTTTTCATCTAATCTATGCTCTTCTCCTCCCTTCCTCTTCTTTCTTACTTCTCTATAATGCATATCATGTGACTCTTCTTTCCCCCCACTCCACTTTGTGCCAAAATCAAGGAACTCTGGGGGCACTTATGGTATTTCATAAGAATTAACCTCTTGAGGATCCTCACATCATAACATAGTCTAACAGAGACAAATGACTGGGGCTTTTTACAATGTTTATAAAGTTTTAGGGTCTGTTTGAAATTTTTCTTTTGAGATTTAAATGTAAATGGGTCAAACTTTAAGGGGTATCACTATAATTTTTTCTAATAGCTTTTTATGCAATGATCAATTCAAATAACTTATCAGCATATTATGTATCCTGAAATATTAATACAATTATATAGTTTTCTTAACCTTGCCTCCTTTCTAATTTTTTTCTATTTTTAATTGAATCTTATTGCATAGCATGAGTTACTTGCTAATAAATATATAAACCGCAACTTCTAGATGATATTTGAATTTTGAGGCACATACATGACTTCCAAATTAGATGCTAATGATGACAAATATAGAATAAAAAACCTCATATTTAATGAATGCTCATCCCTTGAGCACATTGTCAATTTATAGTTCAATACCCCTTATATATATATTATCCTTGTATGAAGCAGCCAAGTGCCTATTTTATGATAATCACCATTATTCTTAAAAGAAGTATTATCACACACGTCACATGAGAAAAGCCACAACATATTTTAATACAATTTTTTCCTTCTAAGAAACATAGATTATTTTGATACTCCATTTTTCCCACAAGAAATGTGTAAGGACCCAAAATTTTTATTTCTCTCATGGATCTTAAAATAGAGAAAAGAAGAAAAAAATATTTTGAACCTCATGTGTTGAGCATGTGAGGCAGAAGAGGAGGATGGAGTCCATCTCTTCTTTCGAATTCAATCAGAAAGGATCCTAGGCTTGATCAGACTACGGTGAGGACCATAGAACTCCCATCTATAAATCCTCCAACCCTCTTTCTCTATGCATCATCCAAATTTTCCATCAAATCACTGGCAAAATCATGGGGATTATTGGATTCTTTCCATCGAGTATTGTCGTAAGCCACTATTAATTGATCACCGGAGTTGAGGCAATGGTCTTCTATTCCTTTTCTCATTTTCTTTTCGAACTCTGGGAAGCCTTTGATGATTGAATTGAGTTGCTGGCTATTGGATTTCATATATAGGGGTCTAAACCTCCCTCATTTCATTCTCTTTTGTTCTTCCACTAGAGTGGCCCTATCGTCGACATGGCCTTACTCTGGTTGTCGAAGGTTGGAGCCACCCTTGCTAGAGCCATTGGGGTCGCTACCGTCGAGGGTCACAACCATGAAGGTGGTCGGCCCTAGCTTTTCTTTTTCCTATTTTCCCAAGAAGGAAGAAACAAGAAAGTAAAGATAGAGGAGAAAAAGGAAAGGGAAAGAAAAAAAAAGAGAATTTCCCCTCTTTTCTCCCTCCTTTCTTTCTCTCTCTAGAGTCTTATAGACCAGTGGAGGGTCTAGGTACTTAGGTATCCTAGATCAATTGATGACCCTGAGAGGGGTTTTGAACTAGTAGTATTATGGCCATCTTCCATGATTTTTCATTATCCATGATCATCTATAACTTTTATGTTTGATCTTGATTATGTAAAGGTGAAATTGTCTGCACAAAAATGTGTCGAGTGGAACACCTAAGTTTCAAGTTTGTAGATCGAGGAGTTGATTGATTATTGTACTTGAGTCTGAAACTAGTAGAGGTAAGGTCTCTTTACATAATAATCTATATATATATTTTTATAGTGTGCATGATGATTTTTGGCCTCATGATGGATTCAAGATTCTTTAAGGTCTCTCCCAAGGGTGTTAGGAGATGGTATTCTAACCGGATTCAAAGCCCCATTTCTAACCCGATTCAAACTCCATTTTCACACATTCTTCATGCGGATTGAAGGCTATAAAAGAGGGGGACTATGGACAAGAGAAAAAAACAGAGAGAGCAGAGGCAGGCCACATCCAACAGAGGAGCAGCAGTGAGAAATAGAGAGCAGGGAAGGAAAACAGGGAGCAAGCAGCACACGTCCAAAGCAGTAGAGTTTTTTTTCTTTTCTAATTGTTTTAGCTTTTGTTTAGGAGAAAAATATGGAGGAAGCATTGCAGATCCCTATGCGTTGCTAAATCCCTTTAACTTGAGAAGATGATGAATCCTATAATAATTTTATTTTTTCTTGTATTAATTTTATATAATAAATTATGCTTGTATTTCATATCTTTTATTTTTTTCAGGTATTGATCTAGCTTGCACGGTCTATACCTTCTGCAGACGTGTCGTGATCTTAAGATATGATACGTGCTTAGGAGAGATAAATTATGGTATGTTAAATTAAATTCTATATCTTATAATTAGATTTAGATAGTTTATACTCTAATAGGACGAACCGTGATCTATTGATATAGTTTGTATCCCTTAGAGATAAACTATACTAATATCCTAATCACAAAGATTAATATTACAACATAAAAGGAAAAAAATAAATCTGATTTGCATGGTGGATTCAAAATTTTTGAATTATCTCTCTGACTTATTTTCTTCACAAATTAATTTACACTTACAATTTAATTTTTTTATCTTATTTCTTTAAATTCTTTCATAATCTATTCTCTTTTATTCTTCTTACAAAAAAAAATATTACCA
>KE504694.1:1109330-1120321 GCA_000441515.1 Elaeis oleifera | reverse complement strand
GATATAGTTTGTATCCCTTAGAGATAACTATACTAATATCCTAATCACAAGATTAATATTACAACATAAAAGGAAAAAAATAAATCTGATTTGCATGGTGGATTCAAATTTTGAATTATCTCTCTGACTTATTTCTTTCACAATTAATTTACACTTACAATTTAATTTTTTTTATCTTATTTCTTTTAAATTCTTTCATAATCTATTCTCTTTATTTCTTCTTCAAAAAAAAATAATTACCATAAATCTCTACGAAAATGATCCTGACTCACCTTATCTATATAGTTTGAGTTGATTTTTATTCTTGACTGCCTACGACAGTGATTAAAATTTTGGCGTCATTGTCGGGATCTAGAAACAATTATTTTTTTCGATAAAAAATTTAGTTTTCTTTAGTCTTATTTGCTTTCTTAGTTAATTTCTTTAATTACTTTATTTTAATTATTTTATTCCTTTTAAATTACCTTTTATTCTTGTTAGCATAAAAAAATTTAAAAACTTTCTTCTTGCTTTAGATAACTTAACATAAAAGAAATAAAGACATCATATAATATTTAACTAAAATAGAGAAACTAATTAAATCTTAAAAACTTTCTACCTGCTTGGATATTTTGCTTTCTTTGCATATCATCTTTATAACACATCTTAAGGGCACAAATCCTAAATAAGATAAGATGGAGATTTCATCATCCTTTTTGATCCACAAACCACCACCCTGCATATTGCATTGACCTAAATCTTAACCTAAAATCAATTAGACGTTGGCCCTAAGAACTCTCGAGCTCAATAGGACAAGGGACCCTAAGAGTTGAACTAGGTTAAGGTTAGTCAGTTTAACTAGTATCTAGAAAAGTGGTTCAGAGACAAGATCTCAAAGAAAGATAGTTCTTTAATTGATTTTGTTTGTTTATCTGACCAACTCAGTTGGTGTCTAAGGAAAGCAATGAGAGATCCCCACCAACTTTATACTTACTTGGCCAGTTGAGTGGTTAATCTTTTACTTGGAGTACTTAAAGGTGACCTTGAAATAGTTAGAAGCTGTCTAGAATTAGGATAACCCTTAGCTAGGATTGACTGCATAACTTGATTGCTAACCCACAAATATTAACCCTAATTAAAATACTCTTCTCTATTATCTTTGGATTTAGGACCTCTTAGGCTCTCATCTTTAGAACTCTCTTCTCATTTATTTCTCCTTCCTCTTCTCTTTTCTTTCATTAAACAAAAAAATACAAAATAACTAAAATTCCCAACTTTCTTCTTAGATCAGGATATCTGGATGATTAGTTAGAATCGAGTTGAACCCTACATCAAGTCCGATAGACCTTAAGCCCACCATGTCTAAACTCGAACATGAACTTCGGATTCTGAAAGATCTTTGCTACCTAATTTGGTCAGCCCAATCCTTATATATCCGATTGCTACAAACAGATGTCAATTTTGAAATTAAACCCCAGATTGTAAACATGGTTTCCAAATTTATTGGAATCGAGGATGCATACTTTTTTATGAGGGAATTTGAAGAAATATGCACCACGATGCGTCTCCAATAGCTCATTGAGGATGTTGTAAAACTTAAGCTCATCAATTTTACCCTCAAGGATAGTGTCAAAAAATGGTTATATAGTCTTCCTAACCAATCCATAGTATCATGAGAGGGTTTTGTTAAAGTGTTCCTTAAAAAAAAATTTTCACACCATAAGACTGCCAAATTTAGGAATGAAATTAATTAGTTTTATCAATTATCTAGTGAGTCTTTTTGGACATACTTCGACTATTTTAAGAACCTTTTGAGTCAATACCCACACCATAGAGTAGAAACTTACAGGCTGTGCCAAATCATTTATGAAGGACTAGATCCAAACTCTAAAATCATGTTAGAATTAATGTGTCAGGGTCAATTCATGAATAAAGAGCCTATAGAACTCGAGCAATTTCTAAAAGACCTAGTAGAAAAGAACCTACAATGAAAGATTACTAAAAATTCGATAATCTCACACATTCAAGAGGGGTGTACATCAAGTTCAACCTTTTCTAGCTGAAGAAGCTAAATTTGCATCTTTGATCCGTAGGATAGAGGCCCTAGAACTCAAGAGACACATCCAAATGAACTAAGTTTCAATATCCACTTGCAATGGGTGTAATACCACAGACCACACAATAGAAGGATGCCCTTTTTGGTGGCCCAATTGAGAATGAAGTAGCATAGGTAAACACAGCATATCAGAGACCCAAAATGACCCCTGTGCACCAACTTATAATCCAAGATGGAGGAACCATCCTAATTTTTTCGATCATAAGGGTCATACTCAAGTAGACCTGCCTTCGTTCAGCCCAACCCTAGGCCCACTCAATCATCAAATAACCCATCAGATTTTGGCAATGATCAAAGGTTTTAACTCGCTAAAAAAGAGTCTAGAAGTTCTGGTAAAATCAACTGGTAACACCAATACTACACTAAATAACTTCATGTAGATCACGGACCAGCTTTTAACATCCAACACCTAAGCTACTGCTCATTTAGAGATACAGTTAGGCCAATTAGCCATGACTGTAAGTGAAAGAAAAAAGATAAACTACTGAGTCAGTCTGAGGCTAATCCTAAGATCGAGAACAATCAAGGACCACAACAAAGAGCCCAGATCAATCGATTAAATACAATTCACATCTTAAGGTCTGGAAAGCAGGTAGACAACCATGTAGGTACACCTGAAGATCAAGATGAGCTATTGTTTGAATCACCTTCTGAGCAATTAATCGATCAGACTGAGTCTAAGGAGCCTGAATCAATAGAGATTGACGAACCATCCAAGCCACTCACAGAATCCACCTCAAGGTTTAAGCGAGTCAAGACATCACCCACCAATCTTATAGTTTCTTTTCAAATAGACTTAGATCCAACAGACACTCAGTCCATATGGATCAAATCTTAGAGATGTTTAAACAAGTAAAAGTAAATATCCCTCTAATAGATATGGTCCAACAAGTTTCCACAAATGCCAAGTTCCTCAAAGACCTATGCATAAGAAGAAGACCATCAACGTTCTCAAGAAAACCTTTTGGTGGCTAGTATGAGCTCATACCTTTTGAGCCACATGCCTATCAAGTATAAAGATCCAGGATCTTCTATAATCTCTTGTGTCATTGGAGAAACCATCATCAATAGGGTCTTGTTAGATATAGGGGCTAGTGTGAATATCTTACCTTATTCGATCTCTAAAAAATTAAAATAAAGAATTAAAGCCTATAAAATTCACATTGCAATTGGTAGACTGATCAGTGAGGATACTTAAGAGAGTTGTGGAGGATGTGCTAATCAAGATCGACAATTTTATTTATCCTGTGGATTTTGTGATTGTTGAGACTGAACTAGTATCTAACCTAAAATGTCATATCTCAGTCATCTTAGGAAGACCATTCTTAGCAACCACCAATACCCTAATCAACTGCTGCAATGGACTCATGAAGCTCTTATTTGAAAATATATCCATTGATCTTAATATTTTTAATCTTAAAAATAAAGAGACCAACTCATTGATGTAAACCAGATCGAGGATGAGATCTATGAGCCCATTAACCTTGGAGAAAAAATTTTTGATTGTAATCTCTGGTTAGATCAAGAATCTGAAATAGCTTATGAAATTTCTCTATCTAGTGTCCAGAGAGTCCATCCATAATAGCAACCACCTATCGAACCACTTGTAAGAGTCGATGAACCAATACCTAAACCATCGATTGAGGAAGCACCGAAACTAGAACTTAAAACACTCTTCGAGCACCTCAAATATACGTATCTAAATCCATCAGAAATCCTGTCCGTGATAATTACATCAGACCTAGATCAAATTCAAGAGGAGAAACTTTTAGCTATCCTCAAAGAGAATAAGAAAGCCATAGGCTGGACTATTACTGACATCAAAGGGATCAACCCTTCAATTGTCCAACATCGAATTCATTTAGGAAAGAAAGCCAAGCCAATTTGAGGCCCCTAAAGGAGACTTAACCCAACTATGAAGGAGGTAGTAAAAAAGAGATTCTTAAGTTATTAGACAATAAAATTATCTATCCTATTTCAGATAGTTCATGGGTTAGCCTAATTCAAGTAGTACCCAAAAAGTCAAGGATAACAGTGGTCCAAAATGAAACAAATGAGTTAATACCGATCAGAGTCCAAACTGAATGGAGAGTCTGTATTGATTATAGAAAATTGAGTACGGTCACAAGAAAGGATCATTTTCTCTACCATTCATCGATTAGATGTTGGAAAGGTTAGTCAGATATGAGTTCTATTATTCTCTTGATGGATATTCCGGCTACAACCAGATTTCTATAGCACCAGAGGACCAAGAGAAGATCACATTCACCTGTCCATTTAAAATTTTGCTTATAGATGCATGCCCTTTGGCTTATATAATGCTCCATCTACTTTCCAAAGATGCATGGTCAGTATTTTTTCTGACATGATTGAGAGATTTTTAGAAATATGTATGGATGATTTTTTTCATCTTTGGCTCCACCTTCTTTGAGTGCTTACATCACTTAAGATTATTCTTAGAAAGATGTAAGGAGAAACACTTAGTACTTAATTGAGAAAATACCAATTTATGATCAAAGAAGGCATAGTACTTGGCCATGTCATCTCAAAGAAGGGCATTGAAGTAGACAAAGCCTAAGTAGACTTGATTGTAAATCTTCCACCACCCAAATCAGTTAAGAAATTCACTCATGTTTAGGACATACTAGCTTCTATAAGAACTTCATCAAAATTCAGCAAGATAGCTCGACCACTGACCAATCTTCTTGTCAAAGACATCGAATTTGATTTACTTTTGGGTGCCTTGAGTCTTTTGAGCATCTTAAAAAGACACTGACATCCACACCTATCATTCACCCATCTGATTGGACTCAACCCTTCAAACTCATATGTGATGCATCCGATCACACCATCGGAGCTATTTTAGGATAGAAAATTAATAAGCTATCATGAGTTATTTACTATACCAATACGACCTTTAATGATGCGTAGCTTAACTACTTAACCACTAAAAAAGAGTTTTGGCCATCGTCTTGGCCCTCGAAAAGTTTAGATCTTATTTGGTGGGATCACATGTCATTATATATACTGATCACTTAGCCATTGGACATATTTTGATAAAAAAAGATGTTAAGGCACACTTGTTCGATGGATTTTGCTCCTTCAGAAATTTGACCTAGAAATCAGGAACAAGAAGGGAATAAAAATATAGTGGCTGATCACTTGTCCCGATTGATCGATGCATCCTCTAACAAACCATCAATAGAAGAGTCTTTTATTGACGAACAATTCATGTTTGTGACCAAAGAATCATGGTATGTTGATATTGTCAATTACTTAGCCACTAGTAGGATTTTCTTTCACTAGACTACTCAGGACAAACACAAATTCTTTACTTAAGTAAAGTATTTTATTTGAGATGATCCATATTTGTTTCAACAATATTCTGACTAAATCAGTAGAAGATGTGTCTCAGATCATGAGATCAAAAGTATCCTATCCTTTTGTCATGATCAAGCCTGTGGCAGCCACTTTGGATCCAAAAAACTATCGCAAAAATTTTCCAATATGGATTCTATTAGCCCAATTTATTTAAAGATGCACATGAGTACTGTAAAAGTTGCACTAGGTGTCAACAAGTAGGGTAGATCACAAAAAAAGACATGATGCCATTAAATCTGATCTTAGTTGTTAAGATTTTTGATGTGTGGGGTATTGATTTCATGGGACCACTTCCAAACTCTTCTGAGAATGAATATATCTTGGTGGCTATTGATTACGCATCCAATTGGGTAAAGGCCATATCGTGTAGATTGAATGATAATAAACTGTTATCAAATTTCTAAAAAAAATATTCTCTCTTGTTTTAAAATCTCTCGAGCCATTATAAGTGATCAGGAACATATTTTTGCAACCAATGCTTTAAGTTTCTAATAAAAATACAATATCACCTATAAATTGGCCACACCCTATCACCCTCAGACTATTAGGCAAATAGAAGTTTCAAATCATCAAATCAAATAAGTCCTAGAGAAGACTGTGAGCACCAATAGAAAGATTGATCGTTGAAGCTAGTGGATACTCTTTGGGCATATCGCACAGCTTTCAAAACTAATTTAGGAATGTCTTTTTATAGGCTTGTGTTTCAAAAAGTATGTCACTTGCTAGTAGAGATTGAACATAGGGCTATGTGGACCATCAAAAAGTTAATCATGGATCTAGACAAGGCTGGGCAACATAGGAAGCTACAAATTGATGAATTTAAGAAAATCATGAATGAGGCATATGAAAATGCTAAGATATACAAAGAATGAACTAAGATATTGCATGATTGAGCAATCCTTAGAAATTATTTCACCTGATCAAAAAGTTTTTTGTATAACTCTAGGCTACATTTATTTTCTGAAAAACTTAGGTCTAGATAGATAGGGTCCTATATAGTAAAAGAAGTTCTCTCATTGGGCTGTAGAGATCAAGAACCCAAGCAATGGTGCTACTTTTTAAGTAAATAGACAATGATTGAAACTATTCTTGGAGTTGCCTACTGAAGTTGAGGAGGCCATGGTTCTCCATGAGCCTATATATACTAACTGATTCCATATCAAAGGTTTGGTCCGGCTAAAGACTTTAAATTTAGTGCTCGTTGGGAGGTAACCCAAACTTTTTATTTTTCTAATTCTTTGCTTTAGTAATTTTATTTTTTATGAATAATGAACTGCTTTGTGTGGAAACACCTATCAATAAATGAGTATACTTAGTCCAGATAGTATCTCTCTTTGTTTTATTTCTTTGTCTCTATTCTATTTTTTCTTACTCTACTGAGGATAATGAAAATTAAGTTAGAGGGTAAGGATAATTAAAAAAAAAAATTTAAAGTCTTTGAATAAATTGGTATTTAGCATTTGGTATCTGATTAGTTTACAGATTTGAGTAAACCAAGTATTTTTACTAAAAAAATTGATGCATAGATTAGAGTATTTATGAGATATCGAGGGATCAAGTATTAAGAAAATTCAATGAATAGTTAAGTTTAAAATAGAAATAAATTTTTTTCTTAAGTATTTTTGATTTTTCTTCTACCAACATCAAAGAAGAATTTACTTCCTATGGACTTATGTAAGATAACTATATGTTTCTTCATTAAAAAAAAAGTTTCTAAAATCTTTACACCGAGTAATTGGACCTTTTTGCCGAAGCAAGCATTGAGTTTTGCATCAAAAATTGTAAAAGATAAAAAGCTTTGTTATAAAGCTAGTTTTAACTTATAGCCTATTTGATTCGAGTAAGTAAGCTCGAGGGATATTTTATACCTAGTTCCTTAAAATCAACTGGTTTGGAAGTCATTGACTGAAAACTCGCTACATGAGTTAGATAAAAAGTTTAAGGGGTTAAGACACTCAATAGCGGTATAACATTAAAGAAATTAAAAAAAAATCAATAAATGAAGGTCGGAAGTAATACTACACTTGTCCATATGAAAGTAGATGATTTAGAGATAAAGATAGGGGTGATTTAAAAAAAGTTCAGAAAAATTTAATGTTCTTGGCTTAACTTCTATATTAATTAATCCTAATATCCCAATAATATACCTCACTCATGCTCTACTGAACATCAATGGTCTTTTTTTAAAAAATTGCCTAATGAAACTGGAAACTCTAAGCCAAATGGTACTTAACACTAATTCCTTTCTTTACTCGAGGTAGGCCACGGACCCTTAAGAGGTCCATGGTAAAAAATCACAGTGCATATGAACAAACTATAGCTTAGCTACAGTGAAATCTGAAGTGGGCGAATGCGGGCGCAGTTTGGGTGACATGTGGATCCACTAAGGTCTCTCCTAAGGGTGTTAGGAGATGGTGTTCTAACTGGATTCAGAGCCCCATTTCTAATCCGATCCGAACTCCATTTTCACACATTCTTCATGCGGATTGAAGGCTATAAAAGAGGGGGACTGTGGACAAGAGAAAAAATAGAGAGAGCAAAAGTAGGCCACATCCAACAGAGGAGCAACAGTGAGAATAGAGAGTAGGGAAGCGAAACAAGGAGCAAGCGGCACACATCCAAGGCAGCAGTAGTTTTTTTTCCTTTCTAATTGTTTTAGCTTTTGTTTAGGAGAAAAATATGGAGGAAGCATTGCAGATCTCTATGCATGGCTAAATTCCTTTAACTCGAAAAGATGATGAAGCCTGTGAACGAATTTTTATTTTCTTTCTTATATTTAATTTTATGCAATAAATTATATTTTATTTTATATCTTTTTATTTTTTTAAAGTATTGATCTAGCCTACATGGCCTATACCCTCTACAGACGTGCCGTGATCTCAGGATATGGTACATACATAGGAGAGATAGATCATGGTATGTTAGATTAAATTTTATATCTTGTAATTAAATTTAGATAGTTTATACTTCAATAAGATGAATCATGATTTATTGATACAGTCTGTATCCCTTAGAGATAAACTATACTAATACCTTAATCACAAGGATTAATATTGCAATATAAAAAGAAAAAATAAATCTATTTGTATGATGGATTTAAAATTTTTGGATTATCTCTCTGACTTATTTTTTTCATAAATTAATTTATATTTATAATTTAATTTTTTATCTTATTCTTTTAAATTCTTTTATAATCAATTTTTTTTATTTTTCTTTAAAAAAAATAATTATCCTAAATCTCTATGAAATGATGCGGACTCACTCTATCTATACAGTTTGAGTTGATTTTTATTTTTGACCACCTACAACAGTGATCAATTATCGATCATAGATTGAATCGTGACATCTTGGATTGTCAGTCATGGACCAAACCATGACACCCTGATTACCACTGTGGGCCAAAGTATGGATATTATGGTTTGCTACCACAGAAGAAAATATGGTTTATGGTTTGTCAATAATGGGTTGAAGCATGACCTAATTGAAAAATAATTATTGATTCAGAATGTATTAACAAAATATAAATGATAAGACATATAAATATGCATATGATATTTATGATGGATTTGTCATAATACATGATTTATGATATATGTTTATATAACTATTGAGTTTATTAGATGCTTAATATAAGATTTTGTGGCTTATGATTTTTTTTTGTTGCTGCTTATTCAATATTTTTGAATTATATTATTATATTGGTGTATATGTGATGGGATTCTTAATGGGTTATAAAGCTTATAATCTCAATTCTCGCTTTCTTTTCAGAGTTGCCAGAAGCATAGTATTGGATGGGTTTGAGTGTGGGGTTCGAGCAATGGGGTCATGTTATAGATCTTGTATGATCTTTAGGGCTTGCCCTAAGGTTTGTGTAGCTGTATTACATGGTCGACTTAAGTGATGGATTTGGGGCATGATAGAAGTAGTATCAGAACTTAGATTATAATTACTTGGGACTGTAACATAAGTGACTAGTGCATGACATAAGTGATATTAAAATTTAGGATTTTGATCACTAAGAATAGTGGCAGAAGTGATTTATAGGGTTTGGTTTTCAATGAACAATTTGTGTCTTGAGTTATAATTTGAGGAATTTGATAAATTAATGATTTTATTGGTTTGAAAATTATTTAGCAAATTCAAAAAATTTAGTAGAGTTAAATTAGAGTGAAAATCGAAAGTATGGTAGTTTATGTTATTTTCAAATAAGTAAAAAATATTAACTCTATTTTAAAGGATGTTCTAATAAAGGTATTTAAGATCTCTAAGATATGATAAGAATTTTGTGCCCTTAATATTTTGACTTTGCATTATCCTAATTTTGAGAATGAAATTATTTTAAGGAGGGAAGAATATATAAGGACCTAGGCTTTTTTTTATTTTCTCACATGAATCTTAAAGGATAAAAAAGAAAAACATATTTGAACCTCACGTGCTCAGGATAGGACTCCCAATGGAGTCCATCTCCTCTTCTAAATTGATCGAGAAAGTGATCCTAGGGCCAATTGAACTCCAGTGAGGACTCTAAGGCTCCCATCTGTAAATCCCCTAGCCCTCTTCCTCTATGTATTGCCCAAATTTTTCACCAAATCATTAGCAAATCATGGGGATTGGATTCTTTCTATTGAGTATTGCTAGCGAGCCACCGTCAATTGAGCACTGGAGTTGAGGTAATGATTTTCTATTCCTCTTCACCTTTTCTTTTCCAAATGCTAGGAAGCCTTTGATGGCCAAGTTGAACCACCAGTCGTCGGATTTCATGGGGGACCGAATCTCTCCTATTTTGTTCTCTTCTTTTCTCCCACTGGAGTGGCCGCCATCGCCGGCTGTGGCCTTGCTCTGGTTGCTGAAGGCTGGAAACACCCTTGTCGGAGCTATCGGGGTCACTGCTACTAAGGGTCATGGCCATGAAGGTAGTCGGCCCTAGCTTTTCTCTTTCCCTATTTTCCCACAAAGAAGAAGGAAGAAAGTGAGAAAAATAAGAGAGAGGAGAAAAAGGAAAAGGAAAGAAAAAAGAGAAGTTCTCCTCTTTCTCTCTTCCATATTCATTCTCTATCTAGTTCTTCTTTCTCTATCTAGAGATCTTGTGGACCATTGGAGGGTCCGGGTACTTAAATAATCTAGATCAATTGGTGACCTTGAGAGGGGTTTTGAACCAAATGTATTGTGGTCATCTTCTATAATTTTTCATTGTCTATGATCACCTATAATTTTTATGTTTGATCTTAATTATGTAAAGGTGAAATTATCTGCACATGAAGGTGTTGAGTGAAACATCTGAGTTCTGAGTTTGTAGATTGAGGAGTTGATCAATTATTATGTTTAAGTCTGAAACTGATAGAGATAAGGGTACCTTTACATGATCATCTATACATATGTTGTTGTATTATGCATGATAATTTTTGGCCTGATTATGGATATAAGATTGTTATTCTATACATACATACATACATACATACATACATACATACATACATACATACATACATACATACATACATACATACATACATAC
>KE504694.1:1089207-1109310 GCA_000441515.1 Elaeis oleifera | reverse complement strand
ATATATATATATATATATATCGTATGTCAACTATTTTGATTGTTGAAAATATGATACTTGATGTTTTAAAATTGAACAAAAAATGTAATACAAATTATAGAATTATTAGTTGATTGTGTAAGAAGATTTGAACTAGCCATGATATGGATGGCCAGTCATGGACCGAATTGCGACATTTTGGATTGTCAGTCATGGATGAATCATGGCATCCTGATTTGTCACTGTAGGCCAAAGCGTAGATATCTTGATTTGCTATTACAGACTGAAGTATGGATATTTTGATTTGTTATAATGGGCTAAAGCTCGATTATTATGGTTTGTTACCATGTGCTAAAGCATGATTTATGGTTTGCCAGTCATGGGCCAAAGCATGGCCATGATTAGATCAAAATTGAGAAACAACTATTGATTTAGAATATTGTTGGAAAAAAATTTGCTTGGGCTGATGATATGAAAAAGCCCAAAGTCTAAGACATCCTGGCCTAGTATGCCCATCTGTTGGGCCTCTGCTGACCTATCATCAGCCATGACTTTCATCATTCCATCGCCGATTAGTCCTTAACTTTTGCCTTATCGGCACTCTATAGCCTAAGCAGATGAAGACTCACCAACTGACGCTCGATAACACTCCCTCGGGACCGTCAATGATTTAGGCTGAAGGGTCATCGGCATGCTTGAATGATTAACTCAATCTGATCAGATAATGATCTTTGATCGATTACATCTGATCGATAAATTTTCACTGCTGAACAGACCCCAGCTCTGAAATTCCCCACCTGAGGATGGCACAGAGTGCCCGACTTCTGATCATGACCGATCAGTCCTTAGCTCACTAACATCAGTTGGTGCATCAGTTTAAATTCAATGCCTGCCAAGCGATAGTTGTCACAAAGTGGATAAAGCAACC
Organism: Elaeis oleifera; assembly: GCA_000441515.1. Lineage (NCBI taxonomy): Eukaryota > Viridiplantae > Streptophyta > Magnoliopsida > Arecales > Arecaceae > Elaeis > Elaeis oleifera. The sequence continues at coordinate 1,108,403 of KE504694.1, read as the reverse complement.
ACAACCACCATTTTCCGTGAGTCTCGAATGATAATTCTATCATTATATAAAATTGAATCCTAGTCGGATGGGATCGTGCCAACCAACTTACCAACCAAAGCTCCCATCTCCATCCATAAAAGGAGGCCCAAAGTAGATTCTAAAAAAGGTACACCATTACTCTATCTCTTACACTCTTCTTTCTATTGAGCAAGAGTTCTGACTTGAGTGTTGAAGGATCTCCATCGAAGTAACCTCCGATCAGAACTTTTTTTGCAGATCACACCCCCAGGAGATCCAATCTCATCGTCTGCGCTAGCATCCCAGTGCCCTATGGAATCTTGCACCAATAGATTGGTGCTAGGAAAGGGTCCTGAATCCATTCGAAGGAACGCAGATCGAGAGTAACATAACCATGCCACCTAAGAGAACTTCATCCTGCCGTACCAATGTCATTATCCCTCAGGCGGTGGAGAGCCAGGCTAACAATTGGGTTCAACTACCAGTGGCAGAAACTCTCCTGCCTCCTCAGCCGACGATGGTGATGGTGGATCAATTCAACCTACTTTTTCAGTAGGTCCAAATCTAACGGTCGCTGTTCAGATGATCCAGGCTGCTCCTATACCTTTACAGGTAGCATTGCAACCTGATCAGGCCATCCCTGCACCTCTATCAATGGCACCGCCACCGAATCTGGCTTTGTAGCTGCCACTGCCAGAGTAGCGATGGGTGCCTCCACAAAGTCTGGAGAAGAGACAAACCCATCAAAGCTGTCCTATAACTCCGAAACGAAGAAGGCGGCGATCTTCGAGCCTCTGATCAGGGCATGACTCAAACCCTGATTGGTGATGTCCCCAGCACTTTGAGGCCTGCACCACCCGAGACCCCATGAGCAACAGCTTCGAGAGATTGACTAGTGGATTGATGTGATCTGCGATACTTCCTCGATGCCTTACGACGAGTTCAATAACAACCACCTTTTGATTTGAGGATCATGTAGAAATCGTTTTCTCGACATTTCAAGGCTCCATAATTAGAAAACTACGATAGGATGGTTGACCCTGTCGATCACCTTGAGAGCTTCAAGGTAGTGATGCTTCTTCATGGAGTCACCGATGCCATCCTTTGCCCAGCCTTCCTCTCAACTCTAAAGGGGCAGCCCGACATTGGTATTCTAGTTTGAAGCTGGACTCAATCTATTCATTCGGGCAACTGAGCCAGTCTTTAATCGGCCATTTTGTTAGTAGCTGATGCTAACAGAAGCGGTCTGCTACCTCTATACTGTCAAGCAGAAGGAGAGTGAGTCGATCCAAGCTTTTGTCAATCACTTTAATGTGGCCACTTTGCAGGTTCATGATCTAGATCAATCAATCGTGATATCCGTGATGATGAGTGAACTTTCGAAGAATGACCTCAAGAGGTCACTGGTGAAGATCTATCCTCAGGACTACCTTGACATGCTGGTTTGGATGGAGAAATATGCCCACATGGAGGAGGTCTTCGCCGAAGATGAAGCCCCCACTAGTTCCATCATGGGGAAAGCAGAATAAGAAGTGCTCTTCGAGGTGAAAGGAGGGAATCTGACAGTGCTCCAGTTCCCTACCTCAAAAGTTGAGGAATGGGACCCCTCTTTGGAACCACTAACCTAGAAGCCCACAGAGAAGGGATCGACATGTCTCACCATCGAGGAGGTACAATAATTACACCCCACTGAATGCTCTAAGGACTCAGGTGCTGATGGAGATTAGAAGGTAGCTCTTAGAGGCAAGAAAGTTGCGAACATCCCTACTTGGATGTATCTTAATAAATACTGCTTGTACCATCGAGATCATAGCCACGACATGGAGGAGTGCATTCAACTCTAGGATAAGATCAAGGATTTCATCAGGCACGACTGTCTTGATCAGTTTATCCAATGGAGAAGGGAGTAGTGGGAAGATCGATGGAGATCTCCTCAGTCAGCAGAGTAACCACAGCAGATTGAGCCACAGGAGGACCGACCCCCAGTCGGCATGATTAACACTATCACTAGGGGGCATTGCAGTGGAAGGCACAGTATGAATGCGGAGGCGATGAAAAGGCGAAAAGCTGAAGAGCCTATAACTTTTACTAAGGAGGATGCTCAAGGAATCCAATTGTACATAACGATGCGATGGTTGTAACTTTAAATGTTGAGAACTATGATGTAAGCCATGTCTTAATTGATAATGAAAGCTTCACTGACGTATTATTTATGATGCCTTTCAAAGATGGGAATACCTGTTGATCGCCTGGGGAAGATGGATTCCCCACTAGTTGAATTTATCGAGGACACTATCCCGACCTATGGAAGGAGTCATCACACTACTTGTGAAGGCCAGCTGATCCCCCTCCAGTCCACCGCCCAAGTTGATTTTTTGGTCGTCCGAGCACCTTCAACTTATAATGCTATCCTCGATCGATCAGGCCTGAATGCACTTTGAGCCATTGTGTCCACATACCATTTGAAAGTTAAATTTTGAATAGCACGTGTAGTTAGAGAAATCCATGGAGAACAAGATTTGGCACGTCATTGCTACAATATCGCTCTCTAAGAAGCCAAGCTTGTTGAGCCCTGCTCGATTGAAGGGTTGGACACCCATGATGAGTTGGCCGAGGAGCAGGGAGAACCAGTCGAGGACCTTATCTCAGTCCCTTTGGTAGATGAGAACCAGGAACACATAGTTTAGATTAGATCAATTCTGGATTAGGTAACAAAGGACTGGCTAGTTTTATTCTTGCAGGCAAATACAAATGTCTTTATCTGGATACAGGTGGATATGTCGGAGATTGATCTCTCAATAATGGTGCACCAACTGAATGTGAACCCGAATCATCGCTCCTTCAAGCAAAAGAAGTAAAGTTTCTCACCTGAGCGGTAGAAGGTGATAGCTGAAGAGGTGGATAAATTACTCGAGATGAAATTTATCAAGGAAACAACTTATCCGAAGTGGATCATGAATGTGGTTATGGTGAAGAAAGCAAACAAAAAATGATAAATTTGTATCAACTTCACCGATCTGAAAAAAGCCTGCCCAAAGGATAGTTACCTCCTACCTAGGATTGATCAGCTGGTCGACACCACATCGGGCCATGATCTCCTAACCTTTATGGATGCTTTTTTCAGTTATAACCAAATTCGGATGACATTTGAAGACGAGGAGAAGACAGCTTTTATTACTAATCGAGGTCTCTTTTGTTATAGAATCATACCCTTTGGTCTAAAAAATACAGGTGCGACTTATCAGCGCCTTGTGAATAAAATCTTCAAGGATGAGATCAGATGAAACATGAAGGTGTACATAGACGACATGCTCGTTAAAAATAAGTTTGCGAGAACTTATATCGACGACCTTGGAGAGGCCTTCGCTATCCTGTAGAAGTACAAAATGAAGCTGAATCTGACAAAATGTGCCTTCGGAGTGACTTCAAAAAAATTCTGGGCTTTATAGTATCCAACTAAGGAATAGAGGCCAATCTGAAGAAGATCAGAGCCATGCAGGAGATGGCTCCTCCAATGACGATTAAGGATGTATAGTACCTTACAAGAAGGATCACTGCTTTGAATCATTTTATCTCAAGATCGGCTAAGCGATGCCTACCTTTTTCCAAGTTCTGAAGTAACCAAAATCTTTCAGTAGATTGAAAATGCTAGAAAGCCTTCATAGATCTCAAAGACTACCTCAGATCTGCCCCATTGCTCGGCAAACCCGATCCCAATGAGTGGCTATTATTATATCTTACGGTTTGCCTACCGCAATGAGTGCAGTGCTAGTTCAAGAATGGAGCAAAATTCAAAAATCGATCTACGACATCAACCAAACTCTGAGGGATGGGGGGATCCAAAATTCAAAGCTGAAAAAGTTGGCTTATGCTCTCCTTATTGCGGCTCGAAAGCTATGACCTTACTTCTAAGCTCATATCATCATTCTACTGATGGACCAACCTATAAAGAATATCCTTCATTAGCCAGACATGTCAGGATGAATAGCAAAGTGGGATATTGAGCTATCTAAGTTCGACATTCAATTCTGACCTTGAACATCCATTAAAGCTCAAGCCTTGGCCGACTTTGTGGTTGAATGTACTATCTCAGATGAGCCATCCAAATAGAAAGAAGTCAAGCCCCAAGTGCTGATAGATGAAGGTCCTTTAGAAACTGGCACCAACTCTTGGGTGATGTACATTGACAGCTTATCCAACTAGCAAGATTCAGAGCAAGACTGATCCTCTCAGGTCCGAAGGGGATAGTGGTTGAGCATGCCTTGCACTTTGAATTCCCAGCAACAAACATTGAAACAGAATACAAAACCTTGACTGCAGGACTCTAAATAGCCGAGAGCTAGGAATACGAGACCTGAAGGCATGCAGTGACTCCCAGCTAGTCGTCGGATATATTCAGGGCAACTATGAGGCCCGAGGAGAGAACATGATAAAATATCTTCAAAAGATCAGAGGCCTGATGTTCACATTTGAAAAACTTGAAATCTAGCAGATATCTAGATCGAAGAATTTTAGGACCAACTTATTGTCTAAGCTGGCAATGTCAGCACCCCTCGAGTTGCCCAAAAAAGCTTTCTTCGAAGTAATGGGCAAACCAAGCATTGAGAAGCCGACGACCATGATGCAAATGGATGAGGAACCCTTCTGGATTGATCCACTAGCCAATTATCTTAAAAATGGGATGCTATCCATGGGCCAAAAGGAGGCTCGGAAGATACAATATCAATTGTCCAGATATCTCCTTTATGAGGGAAAGCTATACAAGAGGTTCTATTTACTGCCCTTCCTCTAATGCCTATGACCATCTGAAGCCGACTATGCACTTAGAGAGATGCATGAAGGTATTTGTAGAAGTCACATCAGAAAGAGAGTACTAGTTTACAAGCTCCTTCGACAAGGCTACTATTGACCGACTATGCAAAAGGATTCCAAAAACTATGTTATGCGGTGCAATAAGTGCTAGAGAAATTCGAGCATACAATGGCTGTCCGTGGTGTCGATCACCCCATCCGTATACCTTGGCTTTTTGTACAATAGGGAATGGACATCCTCGACCCCTTGTCGCTAGCTTTGGATCAACAGAAGTTTTTGCTTATCACTTTAGATTACTTCATCAAATAGGTAGAGGCCGAACCACTTGCCCGCATCATTGAGACAAGGGTGACAGATTTTGTCAGAAAATCAATCATACACCGATTCAGACTACCTCGAGTACCTATTACCGACAATGAACGATAATTCACCAAAGCTAAGTTTGAAGGGTTCTATGAAAAGCACAGGATTTCACACTATCTCACTTCTGTAGCTCACTCTCAAATAAATGGAGAAGCTGAGATAACGAATTGGACTATCTTACAGGGTCTCAAGGCAAGATTAGACAGTGCTAAAGGATCTTGGGCTGACGAACTCCACCATGTGCTCTGGACATATCGGATGATATCGAGAGTCCTGATAGGAGAAACTTCTTTTAGCCTGATCTTCGAAACGGAAGTAGTGATCTTTATTGAGATTGGGGCTCCGTCGGTATGAGTTGAGAACTACGACGAACAGACCAATTCAAAGAGGCTACATGCTGATCTAGACCTACTTGAGGAAGCTCAAGAAAGAGCGCATGTCCGAACGATGGTTTATCAACATCAGCTTGCTCGGTACTACAACTCCAGGGTTCGAAATAAGGTCTTCAGAGTCAGCAACTTAGTTTTGTGCAGAGCAAAAATTTCTCAACCAATGAATGAGGTAAGCTAGCTCCAAACTAGAAGGGTCCATACCAAGTAGATGAAGTCATCAAGCCAGAAATCTACCGACTAAAAGAACTAGATGGAACCCCACTCATTTGATCATGGAATTCGAAAAATCTCTAAGTGTACTATCAGTAATATATTATACAGCACTAATAAGACCTTTACTCGAAAATTATGGTTCTTTGTCTGCTCATCATCTTGCAACCCCCGAAGACTGAAGGAGATTTTGATTGGCTTTAAACTAAAGATGACCTTTATTTGGCCTGACTGAGGGAGCCTTTGATTGATTTTAAATTAAAGATGACTTTTATTCGGTCTGACTAATGGAGTCTTTGATCGATTTTAGCTAAAGACGGCCTTTGTTCGGCCTCACTGAAGGAGCCTTTATTCGATTTTAAATGAAACGGCCTGTGATCGACCTAACAGAGGAACAATTGGAGATCAAATATTTCATGCATAAACACTACATAAAAAGATGTAAAATTTATTTTTCACCATTAAAAGTTTTACAAAAAATGGTGCTTCAAGAACCACCAAAAAAAGGGGGGGAAGAGAAAGGAGAAAAGGGATGAGGAGTTCAGTCCTCATCCGAGGAGAGGGCCCCCACTTCCTCATCACTATTGCAGGAAGGAGGTAGCTGAGGTCCAGTTGTGGCATCATTCACCACAAGTGGATCTTATAGTCTTCTAATTCGAAGACAAAAATGGAGGCGGTGATATCGGTGACCTCTTCTCAAACACCATCGAGGTCTTGAACACCTCGATATAGCACTCACGGACCATGTAGGGGATCCATATGGGGAGGAAGAGGTGCTTTCACCCCCAATAGGCAGCGGTGGCTTCTTCTCGGGCCTCACAGAGGGAGCAAAAATTCAGCTCGACTAAAGGGCAGACGGCATGCCGAAGGAGGCAGATTGGCCCAGCTCCCCTTTCTTCACCCTCTTGGATGAGAGGGCCTTCTTGGTAGTAGTCTTCCTCTCTTTTATAGTCTCTTTGATGGCTTTCTTAGAGGGCATCATGATGGTGGAGAGGATGGAGATTTTTCATAGAGAAGGGATGGAAGGTGAAGTTTTCGACAGCCACTAGCCCCTTTTTATAGGTGCAAGCACCTCCATTGATTGCCAATCACTAGCTTTGATGGTATAATTGTTCTTTAGGTCATAAATGGCACATCTTTCAATCTTAAAAACCAACCTAGATGGTGCTTCACAGATTGGTATATCGCCACATGGCGCATCCCCACAGGCTTGAAATATTTTTCAAAATTTATTCCATCGGAGGAAATAGCAACTGTTATTCCCCATAACCATTGTCCAATCATGTCATGTCCATCTTAAATGTATCAGGATCTACAAAGCACCACCCATAGTTAATGCAGGGAGCGGTTGATATGACAAGCACTGAGGATTTTCGTTAGAAATGTGATGTGAAGAAGTCCAATGATGACGCCAGATAACAATGTAGAACAAAGGAGAATTTGATATAAGAAGTTTTTATTATATTTACAAAATTTTATGACCACAAGAATGTTGTCACTCAGAATGTGTTGTGCAGATTTTCAAGACATAGATACTCAAGAACACCAGCAACCTGCACCAAAGGAGGCGACACTAGGGTTTTGCTTGATCTCTACCTAGGGTGGCATGCAAACCAGAGAGAGATGAAGAATTTAGGAAGAAAGCTTTGTATTGGTTCCATCTCTTAATATGTTACAATACATAGTTTATATATCCTAGGATTTATACACACAAACCCTAATAAACTCCAGCTGAAAAACCTCCCCTAACTAAACCCAATTACATGAAAGAACTTGTCCGAGCCCATGTACACCCATGTCTCACATGCTCTTACTCTTGAACTTAATCCCAGTCCAAACTTTAAGTTAGCCACCTTAAGACCTAACAAACCAGACCTTAAGATCTTAAGATCAAAATTCGATCCCAGATGAAATCAAAAATCTCACTATACTCTGCTCGTGCAGCTGAGTCGGCTCAATCTCAGACTGAGTCGACTAACCTGGCACTTAGTCGACTCAGTCTGAACTAAGCCGGCTAATCTGCGTATCGTGTCAGTTTTTTTGAGAGCTTGTTTTCTGTCTCTCTCAGACTTGGTCGACCCAATCTGGCATTGAGTCGATCCAGTGTCCTGCAATCTACTTTCCACTGCAGTCTTCAGCCTTTTCTTGATTTCTCGCTCCACCTTGTGCCCCCAGATATCTGGAGCCCCAATCAAACTCCTCAAAGTCTTCGTCACTTGAACCTTGAGCCCATGGATGCTATGCACCACCTCCATCTTAGGACTATTCCCATCCTAGCCTATGACCACGCCCGTCATAGTAAACCTGAAGCCTATCAACCGACTCCACCTTGGTTCCCTCAAAGCCTTGGCAATCTCCACTCTTCACTAAGCTCTGATTCTCTGCGCGATATGGTCAATAAAAGTAAAGCCAATTGTTAGACCTCCTCACCACTGTAGTATATCTCAGTCTTGGAGCTGTCCAGGAGACCGCCACTGCCTCCCTTATGGATGAAGATCTCATCCTACATTTGGACACCTCTCCTGTAAGTCCTGTCATCAGTGGCTATGTCCACACTGATCCAACAGTTGCTCCCACTGCTACCTTCGCAACTCTTCTTGTCGCGCCACCAGCTACTCCACCTATGACTCTCAACTATCGTAGCTCCAGCAATTCTGCTCATCGCTGCTCTAGTTGCTCTAGTCATCACTGGCCCATCAGCTCTGACCGTCACTGCTCCTGTGACTCTGCTCACTGCAGTATCAAAAATCCTGGAATGACCGTAGCTCCACTCTCCTACCTCTGATCCACCTATGGTACGTGCTGGTGGAAGTCTCCTTATAGGTCTTCGGGTCCTCTTCGCATCCTATCGCCACCATAGCTTCTATCCCGATGCATTCACCCTTAGGCCCTCTACTATGCTCGCTCATCGCTGCTCGAGTGTCTGAAAACTTCACCTTCCTCTGAACCTCCATGCCTAGAGCTCGTGCCATGGCCATAGACTTCATCATCACCCATGAAGAAACCTCTCTTCGATGCTCCTCCTCCTCCATGTGTGGATGCATCTGTCCTCGATGCTCCACCTCCCTGTGATTTGATGATCCCGCAATAGGCAACTCCGATAAACACACCATCAATTATCCAATCTACACCAACTGGACCTCTGACTAATCTTCTATGGCTGAAGCAATCACCTTGACCTTCTCGAACACAATAGATCTCTCCATCTGATACAGCCGACTCCTCAACCTCCTCCCTCTCATCACAATCCTGCTACCCTTGGAGACATTCGGCATCCCTAAATCACTTTTGAAATGAAGCCCTTCTCCTCCAAGTATCCAAGTGATACTACGCTCTTCCTGAGATTTGGGACATGATGCACATCTGTCAAGGTCCGCACCCTCCCATCAAACATCCTCAGTCAGATGAAACCCACTCTTGCTGTATCATAAGAGCTTCCATCTCCTAATATCACCTGCTGCCCCTCACCCACTTGTGTGTAAGAAGCGAATCATGCTCGATGAGGTGTACAATGATAAGAGCTAGCAGAGTCCAGCATCCACCGATCTACCTTCTCCCCAATCGATAACATTAGAAGATCATCTGATATATCGCTCTCAGCCACCACACTGGATGACTTCGGTCTGGAACCTTCTCCTTTCTCTCTTCCTCCAAGGATAATCTCTCTTCATTTACCCTAGCTACTGGCACATGTAACACCTAATCTCCTTGATACTCTTTGGGGATGTCTGCCTCCCGCTGCCTCACGTCTATCCTTCTCCCTCCTCCATCTTTCACTAGCCACTATAGCATCCTAGGGAACCTCCGTACTATCTCTCACCATCAGCTCCCTCTACTCGTTCATCTGAAGGATCAATACTATTTCTTATAGACTAGGATCTCCTTCCTATATAACAGAGTCATCACCAGCATATCGTAGCTCTTGGATAGTGAGCACAGCAATATCAAGGACTTATCCTCCTCCTCCATAGCCACATCCAAATTGAGTAGATCCATACTCAACTAGTCAGACCACTGAATATATCCCAACACATCTCCATCTTATTCCATCCGAAGGCTGTAGAGTTGTTTCTTCAATATAAGCTTGTTGCATATGTTCTTTCCCATGTACAGGGTGTGTAACCTTAACCACAAACCTTTGCGTGTCTTCTTTTTCAGTATACGTAACAACACCGAGTTCGCCAAATATCATCTGATTAGTGAACAGGCCCTCTTCTTTAAGAACTTCAAGTTCGATCTATCATCCCTCTAATTTTTCTCCAAAGTCAGATCCAGCTCTTGCAGAACCAACAAATGCTCCATCCTTGTCCTCCACATTGAGAAGTTTTTCTTTCCATCAAACTTCTCAAAATTGATCTTCAATCCACTGCTCATGATGTCTCAAACCACAATCACAAACAATACAGATCTGAATGAGAAAGATACTTTTGATAGAGAACTTCAATTCTGACATCTCCTTCCTTCTCCATGCTCCACCTGACTCTGATACTAATTATTTTGCAGATTCATAGGATGTGGATACTCGAGAACACTAGCAACCTACATCAAAGGAGGTGACATCAGGGTTTTGCTTGATCTCTACCTAGGACGGCATGCAAATCAGAGAGAGATGAAGAATTTAAGGAGAAAAGCTTTTTATTGGTTCCATCTCTCAATATGTTACAATATATGATTTATATATCTTAGGGTTTACACACAAACCCTAATAAACTCCGACTGAAAAAATTTCTCTGGCTAAATCCAATTACATGAAAGTACTCACCTGAGCCCATATACACCCATATCTCATATGCTCTGACTCATGGATTTAATCTCAATCCAAACCCTTAAGTTAGCCACCTTAAGACCTAACAAATTAAGCCTTAAGACCCTAGGATCAAAACTCGATCCTAGACGAAGCCAGAAATCCCACTGTGCTATGTCCGCATAGCTGAGTTGGTTCAGTCTCAGACTGAGTCAACTAATCTGGCACTTAGTCGACTCAGTCTGAAACTAAATCGGCTAACCTACGTACTATGCCAATTTTCTCAAGAATCTATTTTTATCTCTTTCAGACTTGATCGATCCAGTCTGACATTGAGTCGATCCAGTGTCCTGAAATCTACTTTCCACCATAGTCTTCAGCCCTTTCTTGATTTCTCACTCCACCTTGTGCCTCCAGATATCTGGAGCCCAAACCAAGCTCCTCGAAGTTCTCATCATCTGAACCTCGAGTCCATGGATTCTATGCACCGCCTCCATGCTAGAACCACTCCCGTCGTAGCCTAGATTGCATTTGTCATAATGAACCTGAAGCCTATCGATCGGCTTCACCTGTGGTCACCTCCAAGGCTATGGGGCACCACAAAAAATCCTACAGAATGGACAACAAAAGAAATTGTTACACAAGGTCATGACCAATCCTAGCCTTTGAAGCTTCATCGAGAACCACCTCATGGATCTCCGCACTGTCAGGATTGAGCTCGTGAATCTCCACCCCCAAGACCTACATCGGGGGCAAAGACTCAGTGTTGCCTTCAAATGAGAAGCTTGAAAGATCAAGTCCTGGGAATGCTATCTTGATTCAATTTCTATACATCGAAAAGCCAGCCATGTAGTCTGCATCGAATATATGTCGGATTGTATCATCCAGAGATGCGAGGTTGACTACTCCTTGTCTGACCAAGCCCTGGGATCTTGTGACCACTGGCTAACTTTTCTCAGCCTGTATTCGACAGTTGCATTCCTCGAATGTTCGTCTAAAGATTTCCCTCGGGCAACATGAAGGTCCTTCCGGAGCAGTGCCATGTGATTGACGAAATGACACCTAGTTCTTTGACGGCAGCCTTCGATGACTCCAGTTCTGAAATCCTTCCCTGAGCTAAGCGAAGCTCACTCAAAAGTGGAGCTATTTGGTAGTGGCACCCCAAGTAGCTTCCTCAGCAAGCCTCGACAGCTTTGTAGGTTTAGCGGCCAGTCGAGCCTTCTTTGTGGAATGCACCTTGTCATTCTGACAAATGGTCGACCTCAACCATCTGATTTCCATTGAAGCCTCATCGAGTACCTTTTTGGTTTTCGACGGTTCATTCTTTCAGACGGTAGCTTTTTTATTTAACTCCTTGACCTTCTTTTCCAGATCACTTATGCGAGCCCTAATCCATGCAGTAGAAGCTGCCAGTAAAGGCTCGTCAGTAGGAACTGAAGGAATATAGTCATCGAGGACACACTGGCATGACTGAACAAACAAATCAAGAATAATGTGAGTTTAAAGAAGGTGTAAAATCTCATTTCATTGATGAAAATTTTTTTATAGGGGCTAAAGGAAAGGAAAATACAAGATTTCTTATTTTCAATCTCGTCTTAGGAGTCGGGAGAGCTTGGAGCAGCTACTGATGGGCTTGAGGGTGCTCCAGTTGAAGGAGTTACCCTCGAAATTGAAATACCGAAGCAGACAATGAAGAGATCTCCACTATTATCTTTTCGCTCCCGAGCAATCCCTTGGCGATGGCAAACTCGGAAGAATCGGCTCCCCTTCAGCTTCCTCTCCCCCCTGATCCTCATCTAGGAAGGAGAGATTAGCCCTTAGGTGTCGAACGGCAACTCGATAGCGACAGTCCTCGTATTCGATCTCATGCCCCACATTAAAGGCCTGCTGATGAAATATAATCTTGGCATCATAAAACTCCTCCGATGCCTTAAAGCTCTCAACCGCCTGAGCTTTCTCCCACACAAAATCCATCAAGGCTGGAAAACTCTCCAATGCTAATTGACAGACCTTGGCAATTTGCTCCTCGGCCTCTCGCTTGGCGTCGGCAACCCATTCCTCGGCCATCCTCTCAATTTTTATAACTTTGGCAGTAGCCTCCCATAGCTCCTCCTCCTTCTGGGCAAGATCGTCATTCGTCTTATTTAGTGCCTCCTTCAAGCACTTAACCTCTCCTTGGCGTCTCGATTTACGCACGTGCCTCCATGACAGCAGATTCAGTCTGTTGATGTAGATCCTTCGTCATCTCTACTCTGCATGTGCGGTTCAGAAGGACGATCAAAAAATGAAGCATCTGCACCAAAGTCATGTCAGGAAAGGAGATAAGGAAGAAAGAAGAAATCAAAGAACAAGAAAGGAGCAAAGGAAGCACCTGATGCATGGTAGTCACAGAATGTTGCTGCAGATTATCAAAATTCATGCTATTGATCCCCTCCAACTCTGTGGGGAGGATCGTTCTCTTGATCAGCTCCCTAATGATCCTCCAATCATTGAAAGTTGCATCCTTAGGGATTGAAGGGAGCTGAGCATCTGTGTCAACTTGATCTTTTGGGGGAGGTAGTCTGCTTGGACCGACCATCGGAGAAGCTTGGGCCCCATCTCTATGTGGGGATGCAGGAGGAGTCGAAGCACGATCTATGGAGGGTGGAGATGCCTACATCTGAGTGATGGAAATGGGGGCCATAGTCATCAATGGAGGGCCTGAGGGGTCATAGGTCGCCATTGCAGCAGCAGCCTCGATTGTTGAGGCCCGCTCGACCAAAGCTTCTTTCCAGCCAACCACAGTGATGCTTGGCTTTTTGGAGGTGCCTTTTGATGATGGAGCCTTCCTCTTCTTTGGAAGATTCCTCTTCAGCTTGGCTAGACCCTCAGGCCTCATCTCTGCAATCACCAAAATATAGTCAGAAATAGAAAAGGAAGGAAATAAAAAAGTGGATAATTACGCTACTTACCCCTGGGGTTGGCTTGGCTAAGCCTCGTGTTATAGAGGGCTTCATCGGATAACAACTCATCGATGGAGAAAACTTTGAAATCCCTAAGGATCTTAAAACGACCCTCTTCCTCAGCCCCCAATTTTGAAACTCGAAAGGCGGAAGCTTCTGACTGACCCCAGCTCACCAAGTCCCAATCATCCACTGTGGAGCTCAAAATAAAAGAAACTGCTCCTTCCATTTATGAATGGAGGAATGAGCATCTTTTATCAGAGGAGAAATCTCCCTCTGAGAAGAGAAGTACCACCAGTCTTTGGCATATGGATGCCTCTTGATGGTGAAGAAAGAATAGAAAAGAGAAATATTATATTAAAATTATATTAAGATTTAAGTTTTTAAAATCTAATTGTAATAAAATAAATCTTAGGATTACAAATATGAAAGTTATGAAAAAGGAATTTGAAGCATACTTACCATCCATACACTAATGTGCAATTTGGGATCAGACATTGAGCCTCACGAGAAATTGCTATATTTCCACCATTAGCACCATCATGGCCATCACCAGGATTAAGACTAGTTGATGCTTCATTCTCCCTACTAATATTGAAAATGGAGAAGAAGGACATGCCTCTATTAGTTATGGATTTCTATGAAACATGTGTGAAACTCTTAGCTATGTGAAATTCTTTGTGCACCGCGAGTGGTGTAGAAAATCCGACGTGGAGCGCACCACTTTATGTGATTGATTCATATAGCCGCCACTGCTTCTCAATGCACATTTAGTGCATGTAGTTTCATTTTTTCGTTTGAAATTTTGAATGATGAAATATTTTACTTTTGAAAAAATTAGGACATCTTATGTCCATATTATGATATCCTACATGTAAGAAGTCATAATTTTGATGCAAGATATCATAATATACATAGGATATTATAATTTTTTCAAAGAGTAGGGGTATTTTGTCATTCAAAAATTTCAAATGAAAAGTAAATTACAGGCATTAAATGCATATTAAAAAGTGATTGGATAAAAATGTCCATTCTATATTATGACATCTTGACCTATATTATGACATCCTGGATCATATTATGACATCCTACATGTAGAAAATCATAATTTGATATAGGATGTTATAATATGCTATAGGATGTCATGATTTTCTAGACCATATTATGACATCTTGTGTGTAGAAAGTCATAATATGCCATAGCATGTCATAATTTTTATCAAAGAGTACAGGTATTTTGTTATACAAATTTTAAATGAAAAATCAAAATTATAGGTATTAAATGCATAATAAAAATGATGGCTATGTGGATCAATCACATAAAGTGATGCGCTTCACGTTGGATTTTCTACACCACCCACAGTGCATAAAGAATTTCTCATTAGCTATAGAGCTTTATGAAAAATGTGCCAAATTTCCATCCAATTTATAAGCTCACATAACTCCATATACACAGCATCTTGTGTAGGAGAATCTAATATGACAGCTTCCAAAGAAATTCTTGCCATAGTAAAAATTGAATTTAGGATATGATAGCTTTGCAAAATAGATTCTTGCCATGGTTACCTTCTAGAAAAAATTGAATTTAGGATGTGACAGCTTTGCAAAATAGATTGTTGCCATGATTACCCTTCTAGAAAAAATTGAATTTAGGGTATGACAACTGTGCAGAATAAATTCTTACCGTGGTTACATATCAGAAAACATCAAAATTAGATACAACATCTTTGCAAATAAATTCTTTCCATGATCACCCTTCCAAAATTGAATTAGCCATCTTTGATTCTTCCCCCTTGGGCCTATATGCTCTTTAGGGAATGACTGATGAGGTAGGCAACAAGGATAGTTAGAGAGTAATTTTGAATCAAGGCTGATATCAAATGTACGTGCTGTGTGGAATCCAAGAGATCTTGGATAGTTGCAACATAGGAATACATGGCATCCTATCCCCACACGTTCCACCATCCCACACCTCAAATTAGCGCCAAATTATAGGGTTTGAAGAAATTTTCTATTCATACCTTTTAGGGCACAAGCATACTTTAACGTATTTTTGGACCCACAAAGGAACAAATTGTTTGTATGAGCTGGATTTGTGTGTTGAATATGCCTTTAAAATATTTGTAAACCACTATTACCCATTTAGATTGCATTTGGTATCGGGTGGTGACCCTAATATCAATGGTGATATGATCACTGCATTTAGTTGCAATTTCTTGTGATCCCAATAGGGATGAAAGTGGATTGGATAATATAAATCTGGATTATTTTGTATGCAAATCTATCCGAATATGGATAGATATTTGAGCATCTGATTAATATCAATCCATATCCGTTAAAGAAAATGGATATGGATATGGATAATGACTATCCAATTTGTATCTAAATTATATCTGATTCTATTTATAATCTTATTTAATTTTATATAGCACTAATAAATTTTAAGAAAATAAATGATCATATTAATATTCTATATTAACTTGATTTGTCATCCAGATGTAATATCTTTAATTTATGATCATAAAGTTTATTCATTTGATCTCTATTTATATCTATATTTTTAGTATTCGATTTATATCCATATCTATAAAATAAATATGGATATGAATTTTGTATCTGATTAATATCCATATCTATTAGAAAAATAAATATGGATGATATACTAGCATATGATCTATTTTCAACCCCGGATCCCAAACTACCTTCACTCTAAAAATCATCATTGAACCCGATGAATTTAAACCTACCCTTGAGGATCGATTTCCTAGAGCACCCTAGGACTGTGATGTTGGGCTAAAATTTTGGAACAAAAATGCTCCTCAATCTAGTGCAAAAAATTATTTCTAAAAGCACTGATCCCTAAAAAATGTTTTACAAGGTGGCAAGGGTTTGACAATCCCATAAAAAAATTTTCTACTTAGGAAGATCTGATAGTCCCGTAGAGTTATTTTGATAGGTTATGATTATTTTTTGGTCTTCTTAAATTATTTTGGAATGACAGATTTTGATGATTTGATTTATGTTCACATATATTCTCCTATTATTTATTTGATAATTTTTAATAGTCCAAAATATATGAAATATTTTTTTTCGATTGTTTTAATATTAAATGGTCAGTGATCTTGGATTGCCATGACATACCAAATAGGATAATTGAGGGTACCTAGCTTTTAGTCAATGGAAGAAGGCATAGCAAACATGATTAACTTAGATGACTAAAGATATGATTACCGTAGGATGAGGATCATCATCAATCAAATATCACTATAGTGATCCCATTTCGATCACCAAACACCACCTAAAGTGTATTAAGAAACTCAAAAATTTATGATTAGGCATTAGGAGCTAATGGTTTTGCCAAGGCCCTCTTTCTTTAGTGGTTCAAAGTCAAACATGATTAAGGCTCTTGCTTAATGGCGAATGTACCTATATTCTCTCGACTGAAATTAGTTGATTTATTTAAATACATAGTTATAATCAGAATTTTTAACTTGGCAGCTCGATTGGTGATTCCTATTATTTGGCTAGTATCAGCAAAGGCTGAAGTCCCCGCCACAAAAAGGATAAAGATAGTGGCTCACAAGCCTAAGCATACTCATTTTTGATGCAGTGGTAGGGTGAGGCATCTTGTAAAGATAGTTACAGCTGCATCTTCTAAGTCCATTATAGCATACGATGTCAGTGAAGACTTGAGAGGATGAGTCATTTGACAATATTGTTGATACAGACTCAGCATAGGCCAAGCCTTTAAGAGGTCAGGCTCTACTGAGTTAACTCACACTTCTTAGTCTCTCTACCTAGGTCGTTCGAAAAATCCTCAAGCACCGGGGCATCTCTCAATCTCTGCCATTGAAGCTATGGTTAAGATTTCTCGGATTGTAGAGTCTGACCCTCAATTGACTCTGACTTTGACTATGACCCCAAAAGCTCCACTCTCTAGCTCCACAACTGCCAACCATGAGATCCTATTTATTCACTTTTATTATGATATTCTTTATTTACAACAAGATCCCTTTGCAAGGCCTCGACAATCTTTCCATCTTGTAGTCTCTCCCTGGTGCCAGAGCCAGATTGCTGACCTGATTGGTTGACGCCCATATTGGCAATTCGTTCGCTCTAAATACTGCTACAAAGGCGAGGCTGGTGAAGCAAGCTTTAGAGCATATTCCCACCATCCTGATTGATAAGCATGTCACACACAAAAAAAAATGGTTTGAGTTCTGAAATGTAGTCTCGATTCTATAACACTCATCCTATCTTTCTATGCACTAGGCTATTGATCTCCATAATAGGCAAGCCAATAGCTCTCATGTCCATCATCCATTAGCGAACCTAGCCAAGAAAGTAGACATACTAGCATTCTGCATAGATAAACTAGAGATCAAAATCACTTACTTGGAACAAGAGATGAAGCCCATCCTTGACACATACATATCAATTGAGGATAAGCTTCACACATGAAAGGACCTGATTGCATCCTTCAAAGCACAACTGACCAAGGGTTGCTGGGAAGTATCATTTTTAAAGGACGAATAAGTAGAGCTGGTGCATAGCAGCAAGACAAACTTGTATCTTAGATGTGGCGTCGACGCCAACTAGAAGCATATAAGTCCCAGCTTCCAAATCTCCATGCCGGGATAGATGCTTCCGAACATAGATTCCAAACTCTTGGGGAGTGGGAAAAGGTAAGATTATTGTAACCAGCCTCTAGAGTGGGATCCATTTATTTATAATGGGGAACTATTACTTGCATTGGCCTCTTGGCCAAACCAGTGATAGGATGTCTTCTTGATAATCAATCAAATACTCCATACCACACTTACCGCTCTCTTGATCTTCCAGTAGATCTTATCTAGCATTAGGATCCATATTATCTAGCATATGGCTTAAATACACACACAATCTGAGCAGAATACAGTGAGTTCCTTTAATGTGGTTGTCCCTCAGCTCTCGAGGCCAAGGCAATTGATACCATAAGACTGCCACTCTTCCCCTATTCATTAAGGGTGGCTGGCTTCATTAACCGAAGTACACAATCCTTCAGTATGGCATGCATGATCCCTTGCATTTATATTTTCTTTATCTCACTTTGAGAATTTCAAGAATATCAGATAATCTTTAGCCTCATTTCTTGATGTGTTGAAATCAGTTAGTTAGGTTTCTAAGGATCTTGATGTCTTGTTTTGAAACTAATGGCCGATCCAATGGCTTGCCTAGCCACGATCAAATTGCTTGACTGGCATAGCCGATTGTTGGGGCCTAATACCTACTCTCCTTTGCAAGCATGTAACATTGTGAGGAAGACAAGGCAAGGATGCCTTGATGGAGGAATCTCTTTGAAAATGTAAATTAAACTCATGTGCTTTGTTCCTTTTTCCAGAAATGAAAGAAAAGGAAACTACATGAACCCTATACAAGAAATGCAATCACTACAGCAAAAAATGCTTCTTGATTTTCTTTTCTTTCCTTTTTATGTTTCTTATGGAAGGGATCTTATTAGTTTTTGTGTACACATGCTCATTTTGCTTGTACATGCACACATGTATATCGATTTCATTCTTCTATAACTTGAAAAATGTCTAAATGCAAGATATATTGTAATAAAGTCTTAGGTTCTATTATTTAACAATAATTTGTCATGCCTTGTTTAACAAATTTCATATCATTGCTCCATCAATTTAAAGTAATTAATATTTCGTTCCCCATGATAAAGGAAAGGAAAAAAAAATCTCTC
>KE504694.1:1071433-1089187 GCA_000441515.1 Elaeis oleifera | reverse complement strand
AAAGGAAAGGAAAAAAAAATCTCTCTACTACATATGATAATTAAGCATACAAATACCATAGGAGCTACTTCAATATTTCATCCAAATAGTGATTAAAATTCAATGCCCTCTAACTATTGATCGTGTCCTTTCTGATTGGTGTGCAAACTCACATGGAGTATTATTTTAATATTGAGCACATGAGGTACTCTATTGCGAAATAGCTGCACTTGAATAATGATTAGAGACCTATAAAGGAGTTATTGGTGAAGTTTCATAGTCTCTGTCCCCTACACTTGTTGTCCTTATACTTTATATATTACCAATCTCTTCTTCCAAACAATAAAAAAAAGGAGCAGTAATACTGATGATTCAATAAGGGATTAGATGTCACATGACATAATTAATGAATATACATTAAAAATGCAAAAAGATTTGAGGCAAAAAAAAAAAAATAAGTTGGAGCACACTGCTTATGATGAGTGAAGAAAGACAAAGTATAAAGACTCATTTTATTATTGAGTCCACATGCGTGAAACCGGGACTTCTATTTGATTTTTGATGTCTCCGTTGAAACATGGTTATCAATGCATTTTGCCCCCCTTGTTTGGAGATATTAGCAGTTTGCACTCATGTTTTCTTTTTCCTCTTGGTGTTGACGTGCTAGTTGGTATAGTAATTTATAAAGAAAAGAATGGGGAAAACCCAAACCAGAACACTTCCTCTCACTCTCAAGCTATTTAGGGAAGAAATGCTTTTGTGCTAAAGCCAAGGAGAAGATTTATGGTAGATGAAATTGCAAGTTCATTCGACATGTTACTGCCCAAGATAAATATCTTCAGCTTTATTTTAGGAAATATAAACAAACATCTTATTTACTAAAAGACCACCTCAAATTACAATTGATCCTTCCTAACTCCATACTATATCTATGTTACATGTATTAGTATACACTCACACGCAATGCATGTGGGGAAAAGTTAAATTTCTACAAATATTTATTTCTAACAACTAAAAACAACAATATATTATAATTAGATCATATAAATGGAAGAAAAGGTAGAGCAAGAAAAATAGAAATGGGATGGAAGAAAGATTGGATCGAATATTATTAAGAGAGAGCGATTATTAGAGTGAGGCAAAAATAAGGATAGCAAAGGTGATTCAACTAGTTAACCCGATCCACATCCCATCTACAATAAGTAGGTTCAGATAGGGTTAAATAGGTTCAAGTCATAAATAGATCAACCTATCTTGAATTATTTATTGCATAGGTGGAGCTCAGTTTTTAGACTCCATTGAATTATTAGGTTAGGTTGGGTTATCCCATTTATATATATCCACGTGAACCTACCTATTTTTCTCTCTTAAAGCTGCTTTAAATACTACTTATCGCTGTTTTAGCCCTTAGGATTTCATTCATCTTCTTGATTGTTCTGAGAGCGCCGTTTCTATTCCTAATGAATCGAACAATGAACACCCCTTCTTTCTCTCCTCTTTTTCTCTCTCTATCCCTTTCTCATCTTCTCTTCTCCTGATCTTCTTTCTTCCTCATCGCTTCCTTTCTTCTTTGTTCTGCCATCCTCTGCTTCTTTGTCTTATCTTATCATAGATAACAGAGAATTAGAGGAATCTGAAGGATCTTGAGAAGTGGTCTTAGTTCTCTACATGATCGTCATAGGGATGGGTGTGTCGCTTGGTAGCTAAGCTCCTTCTGAGGATCCATTATGGGCCTTCTAGAAGAAGCAAAGAAGGGAAAGCCACTATTAAGGGAAAAAAGATATTAGCGAGGAGAGATTAAGGTGTGATGCCATGCTCTACAACATCATTGCCTCTTTTGTGATCTCCAACCATGGGGATGCTTTACGTGTTCTAGAGCTATCCAGATATTTCTCGCTTGTTATTGCTTTGTTTGGCTGTGATGCACTGGATGTTTTGTTCTCTTTTTGATTTTGCTTTTTTCCAATTTTAGATTGTTAGGGGAGGGGTGTTCCTATTGTGATTCTTGTGCTAGGATCTCATTTTAGTGAAACAATGGAAATTAAGAAGATCAGATACGCTAAGAAAAGAAACACGTAATCTATAAAAATTGGCACTTTTTAGTTTGAATTTATATTTCTTTTTTTTTCTTAAGGATTAGAGCAATCTAAATTTTTGAATAAGTTACAAAGCATTAGATCTATCGAACAATGGTGTTTTGGAAGCATTAAGTCTAGCTATAAGGTTAGGTTTGAATTTTTCTTAAATGAGCTATCTTCCTTTATAATTCTTCAATCTTTCCTTTCACTCTTACATGGATTTTCATAGTTTTCTTCTCATAAATCTAGGACTTTTTGTTTTGGTAGTTCTAGGACTTCTTGTTTTGATAGATCTTTCTTGATCATTAAAATAATTTATTTCTCGATTATGAGTCTACATCTTGAGATAATATTTTCTTGATTTGAATCTAGATCTTGAGACCTATTCTTGATTTATCAGTTAATCGATACACTCTGTTTCTTTTCATTTCGGGTTTTACATATTAGATCCTAAGATTTGCTTGATTAATTTAACTGAGTTATTCTATTTGTCTCTCTTTCTCTTTGTGTGATTGGATGGATTTTCATCATATGATTGGCCTTCTTTAGATAAGATAATCTTCATGTATTAAAATACTAACATGTTTATTAAATAGTTTAAATACATTGGTTAGGCTACATGCTTATTAAACATAGTAGGTATCAATTTCAAATCTTGACATGCTTAATAAACAAGCCAGATTCAAGTTTGGGATTTTTTGACCTAACTTGCATCGGACCTGACATATACGATCCGATCAGACATGATGGTGACTTGTAGATGAAATAATGTAATTGATAGAAACATATTAGATGGCGTTTTATTCTAGTTTTATCATGAAAACACTTTACACATATAGTAAAATTTAGTGCACCCACTAGGTTTTTCATTTTTCTGCTTTGGAATAATAGCACGGTCATTAGTTATTATTTTGTATCACATATATGATAGTAGATCTAAAGTCTCTAATTCAAGGTTATGATCCATCATCCAGACATTTTATGAATTTCTTAAAAATAATATCTAATATACCACACATATAACCATATATAAGATAAAAGAAATTAGTGACAAGCTTTAACAAATTTCCAAACAAATTTCTCATTTGGCAGCCAACATGTTCACTTTCATTCTATAGCCCGGTGTTTATGATACTCTTGGATGAGAAAACTTTTATAGGACATTGAAAGCTATGTGGTTAGTTAAATAAATAAACAATCTTGCTATATTTAAAATAAAATAAATTTAAGATAGTAAGCAAACTCAAAATATAATGTAACAACATAAGACTTATCCCCAAATTAAAAGGCTAGTGAAGAAGTGTTGCTTGGGCTCCTTAGCCCTATGGCAGTACCCAAAATCTTCTACATCAAAAGAAATAGTGCCCAAAATCTTTCCCGCGCATTAGCAATATGGGATCACACTCACACAGGTCTTCACATACTCTCTCTTTTTAAGCTTTGCCATCCTTGCTAGGCTGACATTCCACACCTAATCAAATTTGATCACAAATATCATGATCATCCATAGTCAAATCTCAAATGGGCATGTATTGCAATGACCAACTATACTTATGTACCTTGTATTTGGCTGGGCTCAAAAGAGGAAGGATGGATGGTGTTGGAAGCATAAACAACTCCCATTCACTATTTGATTTAAAAATTTTCATGGAAGAAGGCATTGCCCATCTACTCTGGCCCACTAATTTGCATCCTTTTAAACTGTCTAGTTTAAAAAATCTTTCAAAGGATAGATGGAAAGAAGGTATTGCCCATCTACTTTGGCCCATAAATTTGCATCCTTTCAATTTGGAAGAATGCAACAAAAGATAGATGGACCATGTGACGGATGGATTTCTACATTGATAAAATTATCTTCATTAATTTTTAATAAATTTAATACTTATTTTTTATTTATATACTTTTATTTTACCTATACTATTAATCTTATACTATAAAATTTTGTTACCAATTATTTTGATTTTAGTTCATAATTTTCATAATTATAAATAAACAATTAGAACTATCTTTTATTTTTTATTTATATTTACTATTTTTAGTTAACTAGTTATACAAAATTAATTACTTATTTTTATAATTAATATATATAAACTAGTTCATGTATCATTAATTTATTAAATAATTTATTAAATTAAATTAAAATAAATATTTATATAATTTTTATATAATTATAAAATATAAAGATTATAAGTTTATATATTCTTCTACTTTCTTAGTATAATAAATAGTATAAACTAATAATAATAATTTTTATTAAAGAGTATTTCTGTAAAAATATCATATAAATATCATACATTCTCTCTTTCATTCTTTTATATCAAATAGATAAGGGGATCATTCCATCCATCCTTCAATGTTTCACCAAATATAAAGGAGGATGGATGAAAGATCCATCCTTCCTCATTTATCTATCATTTCTCCAATCAATCATTTATATCAGATAAAGGATAGCCAGAAGATGTTATTTGGATTTCTTAAACCTATATAAATATCCATGATTTTTCTAGTGCATAATCAATATGGACTAATAAGCACCCATATAGATCCTCATATATCAGTTTGAAAAAAATAATGAAAGTACAAATTTATCCATGTTTTGAGAGATTTTATAGATTTAATTGTAGTTTACAATATAGGACCTATGAAGGTCTTTCTTCTCCATGTGAAAATGGTTGGAAGAGATCCAGTTAATTTAGGCAAGGCTATGCCTGCTTTTTTTAATACTGGAAATCTTGTTCTTAATCCCATGGATCTAGAAGGATCCAATATGCCCTAAGTTGGAAATTAATTTCTATTTTTCTTCACTGTATAGAGCTGAATTACATGAATTAAGCCAATTGGATATCCTTGTTGGGCTCCTTAGAGCACAAAGATGTAAGGATAAGCCACTTTGGATGCTCTCAATAGATTAGTCATTTTGAGCTAAATCATATTTCTAGGTCTTAAACAATGGAGGGGTATTACTCCCTTTACAAAGCTTTTTAGAGAATATCAACCTTGGATATTTTTAAAATTTCATGTTGCTTGCAATTAAAACCCACAACCACCTTGCTAGGGTTCTATGCGAGAAAGGATAGATGGTATTGTCATTATGTTGCCTATGTGGGGCAGTGAATAGAAATGAGTGGCGATCATCTTCATCACACTTATAGTACATGTGTGTGTTCTGTAGTGAAGGATTGCATTGGCATCAAGGAGCACCCACCTTTGTTGCTTAACTTGTGGATGACATGGAGGGATAAAGGGTTGGAGGAAGTCTTCAAACAGGGATGAGACCAAAATGATCATTGTCATTTGTTCAAGAATTTGGTAAGGAAGAATGCTTGATTATGCTTCCTTTTCTTTGCTTTTGGTCCCTCTTATTTTAGTTGTTTTGCTTCCTCTTCCTTTCTTCTTTATTTTTCTTGTATATACCTTTTTGAATAAAATTTTGAGCTTGGAATATCCTTGGACACTCCCTCCATTTTTTTTTTTAATGATAGATCTTGGTATTCCGATTCTTGGCCTAGGTTTCTCGAATGTTCATGCAAGATGTATCAGATCATCTCAATGCTATTCTCTTCATTATGTCTGGAAATCGGATGAAAGTATTTTTTTTTTCAATAATAACTTTCCTTTCCAAAAGCAATACTGCTATTGATAAGCTAGATTCCATTGTATTGTTCATAGAAAATAATCAAAGATGGGGATGATTTCAACTGATATTGGATAGCAATAAGCCAATTGCTTTCCCCAAGTTATCATCCTCCCTAGTTCATCTATTTTGCTATAGAATCTGTTTGAGTCCTTTAACTAGATTCACAGCATGTTATTATTAGAAAAGTCAAAAACTTCAAGTGTTGTAAAAAATAAGTATTGATAATGTTGGTGTATGGGATGCCCATGATGCATACTCCTATGATGTAGCAGTTTCTGGGTGGTTATAGTAATTACCCAACCCCATTTAGAAGAAGCAAAAACTATAAGGGAAAGAGTATGATTTGTTTTGAAAAAAAAACAGAGAGAAAACTCTCCGAGGTTTTTAGGATTCAAGAGTTTTTCTTTCTTACTCCACTATTTCTCGTAGACTCTTAGATTGTGAAAATTTTTTATCTCCGCATTGATCAGACACTACAACAAATAAACCCTATAGTGATGAAATTTTAGTGACACTTAGAAAAATATGTTACTATAAATAATTTTTAGTAATAGTTTAAATAAATTTTACAAAAGATACATAATATTGTGATGATTTATTAGAACTATTTCTAAAAATTATTTTATAGCGATGGTATCTTATAAATATTATAAAAGAATATATTCTATGGTAACAGTTTTAAAAAGTATCGCAAAAGATGTATAATATTGTAAAGCAGCCAGAGATCCAGTTGGGTCAGAAACCTATAAGATTAGATTTGACTTAGAATTTAATTTCATTCTTCATTAGTATCAGAGCTATTTAGGCTATTTTCATGCATGATTTAGTATGTTAATAACTGATTAGTGAATAATTTTTGTGATTAATTGGTTATTTGCATATAATTTTGTATCATATATTAAAAAATTGTATCTTACGGTACACTATGAATTATAAATAAAATTTTTTATACAAATAGCTTATAATGTATAGTTAATGTCTGCAAAATTTCAAATTGATATATAATTTGAAATTTTTGGATATTGGTAGAGGGAGATATTAAAGATTGAAAATCAGGGACTAAAATGAATAAAATCTAAAAAATGGTTGAAGTAGAGCCGTTTAGGCTGTTTCTTGCATGATTTAGTATGTTAATCACTTATTAGTGAATAATTTTATGATTAATTGGTTATTTGCATACAATTTTGTATTATAGATTAAAAAAATTTTATCTTACTATACACTATGAATTATAAAATAAATTTGTATGTAAATAGCTTATGATGTGTAGTTTATGCCTGCAAAAATTTCATAGTAATCTAATAAGCCATTTGAGAACAATGAAAGTTTCCAACTTCTGAAACCATAACTTTAAATGGGGCATAATTAAAAGACTGTTCAGTTTTAGATTTCAAGCTTTATATGGTTAGATACTGCACATCAAGAGCTTTAAATCAATATACAATTTGAAATTTTGGATATTGATAGAGGGAGATATATATTAAAGATTGAAATCAGAGACTAAAATGAATAAAATTTGAAAATGATTGAGGAAGACAGTGCTGTAATGGTGGGCGCCAAAAAAATTAAATCCACACCCTACTAAACCGGTACCAAAAGCTTAATCTGACTCTAAAGACGAATTCAATCATCTCATTTTAGTCTTTTAAAAGAATTACAATAAAATTAAAGTAAATGAAAAGATACTTTAAATATAATAGATGAACAATAATAAAGACTTTGTCTCTAGACTTGTATCTTGATATTTGGGTGCCTTTATCATATTTTTTTAATATTTATTTTTATTATTATAGAAAAATGATAATTATGAAGAGAAGCCCCATAGTCATAAGAACATTAGAGCAACGAACATGAGCTAGAAAAATTGTGAGACAATTGAATGAATATAGGATGAAACCCAACACGATATGATTAAGCATATCAAGATGGTCAATGAAAAGATATAAAATATTATATTTGTAGGATTTATTATGAATGAAGATAAAAAAATTTTAGCATTATGAGCTACTCTATCTGACATCTATTAGATCGATTTTGGGGGTCACCTAGACCATATAAAATATATTCTTGGTTAGTATAAGCTTTTGTAGAAGAATACATGATAAAAAATATCACCAGATCAACAGTCTTCTCATTAAGACCCATTTTTTGCCATCATGGGTGTATTGACTCGGGCACTTTGTGTCCACTAAAGATGATGCCTAAGTGTGTCTTGAAAGAACTTGATGAGTTTATCCTTAGGAGAATTCGATACTTTTATCATTAGTTCTTTGTATTAGAAATGTGTTTATTGTAAATATTTATTTACCATTGTAATGTACATTTGATATGTAAATAGATGGATGTTGTTTTCATGTATGAAATTTCATCTATTATTAAGCATGCAACTTTAAATTTGAACATATATATTGCATTTATTATTAATTCTAGTGTATACTTATTTCAAGTGGGAGTTCTAGAAGGCATGAATACTTATAATATTTTCATCTAGAATGAATATTTTGCTACAATGGGACTAAGTTTGTGATAATTGAACATTAGGGTAAAAGACAATGATTGAGAACATAGTGAACTCCCGACTCTATGTCTGATGTTAAATTATCATAAATTTATTCTATATTATTGGCAAAATCAAATGTGTTGTATTTGGGTATTGACATTATATATGTATGTCTCTTTATATTAGATTTTTTATGGCATCAAAAAATATTATTACTGACCTGAATAAAAGTGAAAAGCTTAATAGTGACAATTATAATATTTGGTATGTAAAAATCCAATATGTGCTTGAGAAACAAGAAGCCTTAGAGGCTATATACCATGAAATAATAGATCATGATGAGGATAATTCTGTTCAAAATAGGAGAAACCAAGATGCATACCGAGTGTAAAAAAAGGTGGACTCCACAGCTCGAGGCATTTTGGCAAGCTCTATGAATGATGATCTGCTATATGAGTACAAGTAGTATCCGACTGCTTATATCATGTGGAATGCCTTAAATGAAAAATTTGGACACACATCAATAACCAAACTGAGGCAGCTAACAATCAAGTTTGATATTTACAAGAAGCACCCCAATCAAACAATTCAGCAACACCTAAGGAAGATGTCAAATATGATTATTGAGTTGAAGTCAGCTAGCCATTTTCTCTCCGATGAGCAACAAGTGCAAGATATGATCCATTCCCTTTTGGGAGTATAAGAAGGTTAATCTGACCCATAATGAAAGTATCAAGACCTTCACTGATGTTGCCTATCATGTGGAACTTGAAGATGAGCGCCTTTTAGTGGCGAGGCTTCCCGATTAGGCCTTTGTGGCCGAGTCTAGCTCCCAAAGGGCATCGGGCTCTAAGTGCAAAAGGTACTAAAATGGAAGGAAAAGGCAAGTGGACCTACACCTAAGAAGAACATGACCAACTGCAAAAAGAAGGATAAGCGATTAGGGAGGAAGAAAGATAATGTCAAGATGAAGTATTACAATTATGGCAAATTGGATCATTTTGCTGATGAGTGCTCTGAGCAAAAGAAGATAACACTTAGTTTTGCTTCTCAATATTATATATATGTTTCTAGCTCAGTATTGCTTACTGAATCTGATCCTTTGTGGATTGTAGATTCAGGAGCCACAGACTATGTAGTTAGAGATTGAGGAGTATTTGTAAAGTATTGTCGAATCCCAACTGAAGTAAGATGGATTTATATGAAAATAATGCTAAAGTTAAGGTTAAAGAAATTGGCACTTGTAAATTAGATTTGCATGATCGTCGATTGTTGCTCCTACATGATGTCCTATATGCACTCGAGATTCAACAAAATTTGGTCTCTGTAGTTGTTCATTTGGATTTAGGTTTTAGTTTGAACTTTAGGTCTAATGGTGTGGACTTGTTTAATGATTCTATTTATTATGATTCTAGTTATGTAATGATTAGTTTTATTGCCATAGATGTTGAATACTATATGTATAATTATGACAATGGTTGTTTTCATTACATACCTCTACTAACAATAATAATGTGGATATAAATGTTTCGCATGCTAGATTAGGTCACATTAGACAAGATTAACTGAATTAACTAGCAAGAGAAGGCCTATTGGGGTCACTCTTCAAAGTGGAAATGCCCATTTATGAGCATTGTTTAGCTGAAAAAGTAACTAGAAAATCATTTGGCAAAGCAATTAGAGCCGAATTTCTATTGCAATTGATACATTCTGACATCTGTGGTCCAAAAAGTGTAAAAACAAGATGAGGGGCTTTGAATTTTATTATATTTATAGATGATTTCACACGTTATGGTCACATCTATCTGATTTTTTATGAGTCCGCAGCATTAGAGTGTTTTAGATTATATATGAATGAAATAGAGAATCAATTAGAAAAGAAATAAAGATCTTAAGAACTGATCATGGGCATGAATATCTATCCAAATTATTTAAGAAGTTATGTAATGATAAAGAATTACAAGATAATTGACTATTTCTAGTACCCCTCAGCAAAATAAAGTTGCTGAGAGAAGGAATAGAACTCTTTTAAAAGTGGTTAGATCTATGATGACACAAGCAAACCTACCAATCTTCTATTGGAGAGATGTATTGATGATTGCTACCTATATACTTAATCATGTACCCTTGAAATCAGTTCTTTCCATACCTTATAAACTATAGACAGGTAGAAAATCTGACCTTGGTTATTTAAGACCTGAGTGGTCTGCTACCTATGTTCACGATCATTATAATCAATATGGAAAATTGGGTTCAAGAAGAAAGAAATACATCTTTATTAGATACCCAGAATACTCAAAAGGTTATATATTTCTAGGTGAATAGACAGACGGAAGCATGATTGAAATTGAATCATGGGATGTCACTTTTTTTGAGAATGACTTTCCAAGCAAGGGTGAGATAGACAAAATATTTTTTATATGAATGAAGGAATCAGATACTATCAATCTTTGATAATTGAGACACAAAAAGAGATGTCTCGACTTCAAAAATTGAGTGGGAGTGGTAGAATAAGTGAGTTTGTTTCATAAGAATTTGAATTGCGGAGAAGTAATCATAAGAGTATACCCTGTCATCATTTTGAAATTGAAGGAGAAGCTTTATTAATCACTCCACAAGATAGTGATGAACTAAAATAGTTCATGAGGCTCTATTACATCCTGTAAAGAAATAATAGAAGAAGAAATGGAGTCTATTAAGATAAATCAAGTTTGAAAGATTGTAGACCTTCCACCTAGACGCAAGGCAATTCGAAACAAATGGATTCTCAAGATTAAGCACAAGACTGATAAAACCATTAATAAGTATAGGGCTCACCTTGTAGTGAAAGATTATACCCAATAAGAGGATATAGATTTTGAGAAAACTTTTTCTCTAGTAGTAAGGTTTGCCTCAATTTATTTAATTCTAGCTATTATAGCACAATAGATTTGGAGCTATATCAAATAGATGTTAAGACAGCATTCTTAAATGGAGAACTAAATAAAAAATCTACATAGAGCAACCAATAGGTTCATTGTTAAAGGCCAAAAGTGTAAAGTATACAAATTGCAGCATTCTATAAATAGTCTAAAACAATCATCTAGACAGTGCTATTTGAGATTCTATTAGGCGGTAATCTCTTATGATTTTACAATGATTGATGAGGGCCACTATGTATATGTCAAATGGTCCATGAAGAAGCTTATAATAATATCATTATATATTGATGATATCTTTTGGTTGAAAATGATAAAGTATTTATCCTTGCTATAAAGGAATGGTTATCCTCAACTTTGAGATGAAAGATATGGGTTAGATGGATTACATTCTTAGTGTTAAGATATATCGAGACTGTTCAACAAAACTCTTTGCTCTTTCATAACAGTTGTACATTAAAATTTTTTGAACATTTTAATATGAAGATTGTAATCCTATTGACACTCCTGTAGCAAAAGACGAGTGCTTGAGTTTTGCAATGTATCTCAAGACTCTATAAAAAAAAAATAATATTTAAAGTATCATACTCAAGTGTGGTTGGAAGCTTAATGTATATTATGATGTGTACAAGGTTAGACATTTGTTATACCGTGAGCTTGGTTAGCCGGTATCAATCAAATATGGGATAAAGGTATTGAAAAGTTGTTAAAAAGATTTTGAGATATTTAAAAGGCACTATGGACTATTCTCTTTACCATCAGAGATCCAATTTGTGTTTGTAATATTATGCTGATGCCATTTGGGGAGGAGATATAAATGAATGTAAATCAACATTTGCATATATGTTCTTACTAAATAATGATGCTATATCATGGAGTAGCAAGAAACAAACCTATATAGCTTTATCCACAATGAAAGTCAAATTTGTAGCATGTTTAGTTGTAGGGCAATAAGCTATTTGATTGAGAAGATTTCTATTGCATTTAAGAATGCTAAGTGATAATAAGGGGCCAGTAATAGTGCACTATGATAGTCAGATGAAATAGCCTATACAAAGGATCCCAAATATCACTATAGAACCAAATATATTGATACTAAGTATAATTTTGTGAGAGACATTATAGCACAAAAGGAAGTGGGTATACGGTATATTTCTACACATCAAATAGTGGCGGATCCACTCAACAAGCCAATAGCTAGAGATCTGTGCATGAAATATGTGAAATTATTGGAGCTAGATAGACTATGATGTGACACTTGTGAACAAATATTTATTATATATATTTAAAAATATACTTTGTTACGTATAATATTCATGTCATTAAATGATCATCTTGTTATTTTTAATGTCCATTGATAATAACACATATACATGAGTATTATGTGTAAAATTTGTTTAATGCACAAAAGTGAAGTATGTTAGACAGACAGAGATTCTCTCTCACACGGACAATCACCTCTGGTGCCAAGGAGCATACAGAGATGAGATGTTTTAAGCATAAAAATGTTAAGAAATCGTTGAATTTGAGCTTAAAACTTATATCGCCTTGATAAGATAATCAAGATGAGATCATTATTATATATTTGATTATGATAGATGTCCCCACTATCTAATTTAGCCTGTTTAGAAGTGAGACATGAATTTCTGAATAGTAGTATAAAGAATTTAGGTTAGACACCGAGGTGTGTCTGAACTTAAGTCTATACGATATTTTTTAAAAAAATGATATACATTCTAAGAAGAAATAAATACCATAGCACGTGATTCATACCACGTGTGCTGTGTGACTAATAAGGAAAGTGAGAGAATGGATATCTACTTCTTCACTATATGAGACCCTTGAGGTTTAATAACCTCTATTGCTACCCTCAAGGACTTTTGACCGTTTCTTAAAATTTTATTTTAGTGTTCGCTATTGTAGTATATCCCCAATGGCCATGTGTGATTCGATTCAGCAGGGCATATCTAAGAAAGTAGCTGATTTGAAATAGAAAATCTCGAGTAAGAAAAAAGATTATATTTTTGTTCTACATCCATATCTATATTCACTGGTCGACCAATTATGTCATCTATAGAGAGGACATAATTATGAATACATAATAGTGAAAAAAAAGTCAAATATACTCCTAACGCTATTGTTAATAGAGGGATCAGAGATGTTATAATTTATGCAATAAAATTAGTCTAGGATATGGCAAGTATGTTGATCTCTTAGCAATGAGCTCTTATGTATCCTAACAGGAGCATGACAAATAAGCTCTTAAATACTTACTGATTGCAGGGTCTATTTGCCTAGTATGAACCGATTAGAATATGGATAGAGATGAGTTAAGCCCATTATGTGTAAGTGGAAGATGTTGGTATATGGAATGTCCTTGATGCATATGGAACTCCCATGATATAGTAGTTTCTGGGTGGTTATAGTAACCACCCAACCTCATTTAAAAGAAGCAAAAATAGCATGGGAAGGAGTATGATACATTCTAAGAAAAAAAATAGAGAGAGAATTTTCCAAGGTTTCTAGGATTCAAGAGTTCTTCTCTCTTATTCCACTTTTTTACAGGCTCTTAGAATGTGAAAAGTCACTACAAGAAAAAAGGTTTTTCATGATGTTTCAAAATTAAAATATTATAAAAATATAAATTATTTGGCGATGTTATGAAACATCACTGATGAGATAGATTATTTACAATGTTTGGATAAATATCATGAATTGTAACATCTTTGTACGACGTTTGAAGCTAAAACGTCGTCTTTTGATTAATTTTTTATCTAAATTTTTTATCTAATTTTTTTATCTATTTTTTTATCTAATTTTTTATACCTGCTTTGCATCCAAAATTTTTTTTTCCCGCCACTAACCCCAGTCCCAAATTAATTAACATCCCAATATTCTTTTTTTTTTACGTCGTTCATCCAGCTGGCGTCCGGCCCAAATATTTCTTGATCGATCCCTAAAAAAATCAAAATCAACCCTAAAAAAATTTCTCCTCCCTCCTCTTTCCGAACGATCGAGTAGCCTCGGCCTCTTCCCCTCCCCAACACATGCTGCGGCCAGCCCTCTCCTCTAACGAGCGCCTCCCTCCCTCCTCTTCCCCTCCCTGAACAATCTCTGCATGTCGTTCTCCTGTTCGTTGTCCTCTCTGCATCCTCTCCTCCGACGAGCGCCTCCCTCCCTCCTCTTCCCTCCCAAACAATCTCTGCACGTCGTTCCCTTGTTCATTGTCCTCTCTGCACCCTCTCCTCTGACGAGCAGGGTTCCCTCCCGACGACCTCTCTGTCGGTCGGCCGCACCCTCTCATCGTTGCATGTCATTCCCCTCCACCCTCTCTGTCGGTCGGTTGGCCGCACCCTCTCCTCGCTGCATGCTGTTTTCCTCCTCTCTCTCACGAACCGCCGAAGAGTCCCACCGTCGATCGCCGCCTCTCCGTTCGTCTTCGGGTCCTTTTCGTCCGCCGTCTTCCTATTTCCATCCGCCTGTCCGATCTTCCTAGGTTTGTTTGTATCTATCCCTTGGTTAAATTTTGAATGTTGAAAAAATATGGAGGTAGGGTAGGAATTTGTATCACCACACCAGCTACAGTCTGCTAAAGAGTAACTGCCAATTTTTGCTAGTTGGTGTTTAAAGTTTATTTGTATCGATTTTGTAGTCATGAATTTAGTTCATTGTTGACCTTCTTCTGATGGACAGAGCAACTTGCACTTCCTTGAACATTGCATTTTAAGTTTTCTGTCACAAGAATTCAGTCCCAAAACCTATTCAAATTGTCATGTCTTAGGAGTACAGAAACTATCAAAAACAAGAGGATTGAACAGTATTTAAAACAAAAAGGAATTTGATGCACTTTGTAACAACAACCACCTCTTATTTTTCCGATCTAATTTGTGTTTGCAAGTTGCTAGCATATGAACCATAGTTTAGTTCATGTCACAACTTCATCTGCTACTTTGATTAGTCCATTTTAGTATAAATCTGGTAAAATAATATCTATTTTTTAGCTAGTAGTTATTATACTTTGATTACGTATTTTTAGTGTTAAATGCATCTTTAGGATTTTCAGGGTTTACTAATATGATTCACGTGTATCTTTGAGAATTTGTGAAAGTATTTAATTATTTATTTTTAAAAAGTTGTAAGCATTAAATGCATGAAGTTATGAAGAGTTATCTTTTGTCTATATAAATAGATATGAAGTAGGCAAAAAAAAAAGGAACAGTGAACAATTTGAAAATGAAAATTATGTTCAAGTTTCTTTGATTTTAATGTTCTTTCCCTTCTCCGTCTACTGCTTAGCCCCTACCTTTTTCGGCACCACTTTCTTATTGGGATAAAAATATCAAATCTCAGTTGCGTAAAATTGTCACAGGATAAATTTGATTTTATATTTTGATATAGTTTTTGGCAAACATTTTTTGATATAGTTTGCTATTATATAAGATGATTATCTGAAATAGATTCAATTTTTATCAGATCACATGAGATTAAGAAGTGGCTTGAAAAGACAAGCCATGCTTCTAGTGGAACCATGATACTTGGGTTAAGAGGGTATAAGCTTTAATATGGTATACATTCCCTGTTTAAATATACATGGGGTGTGTGTACATACATATGTATGTATACGTATACATATGTACGTATGCATGTATGTCTATGCGAGTGAGAGAGAGAGACAGACAGACAGACAGAGAGAGAAAGGGAGATATTATAAAAAAGTAAAAAAATTTAGTTGTGAGTTGTAGGAGACTGCAAATATTTCGAGGTTTAATTCAGTCAAATACTTGACCTAAATAAATAATTCATATTTTACTGTGTTAATGCTTGCTCTACTGCTTTTGTTCCTTTGCTCTTTATTTCTTGTCATTTTTTTTGTAAAGACGTGATCTAAATAGAACATTTGCTAAAATTTGTTTGGATTTTAACGATAGATATTTGTATGTAACATGGATAAGCATTGGATGAATTGTGTTATGTTCTCTCGTGAATACATCAAAGGAGTCAAATCGTTTATGACTTTTGTAGCTCAAAACAAGGGCAAAGATTGTAAAATTCAGTGCCCTTATTCACATTGCTTGAACATTTATACGGAGCCTCATGAGAATATTTTCGATTATCTATTGAGATTTGATATAGATCAATCATACACCCGATGGATATTTCATGGCGAATGGATAGAATTTTAATTTTCAATAATCGAGATAGATTTTCATTTGTAGATATAGAAAGTGACGGGCTAGATGATGACACAAATGAGGATGATGATAATGATGGGATAAGAGACTTGCTACATGACGTCGGTAGTTTCTTTAATGATTGTCCTATTGAGAAAAATTGGAGGGCTTCTACAGATGCTAGCCATTCTTGTATCGATATCTTTAATAATTTATTGATGGAAGGTACCAAAGAGTTGTATCTGGGATGTATAAAATTTCAAATTATCATTTATTGTAAAGTTGCTCCATTTGAAATTATACAACAAATGAAGTAATAAGTCTTTTGATATGCTATTGCCATTGCTAAGAGATGTCTTGCCTAATGGTCAATCCTTACCAAAGTCTTACTATACAGCAAACCGCTTCCTATGGAATTTGGGTCTGGATTATGTGCCAATACATGCATGTAAATATGACTGTGCTCTCTTTTAAAAAAGTATGAAAACTGTGACAATTGTCCAAAGTGTGGAACATCGAGATGGATGATTAATGATGATAAGGGTAAGAAGATCTCTTATAAAGTGTTACGATACTTTTCGTTGAAGTTTAGACTGCAACGATTATTTATGTCAAAAAAAATAGCTAAAAAAATGAGATGGCATAAAGATAGACCTAGAAGTGAAAGTAACATCATGATTCATCCGTCTGATGGTGAAGCTTGGAAGAGCTTTGACAAATAGTATCCAGAGTTTGTTAGAGAACTCCGTAATGTGAGGCTTGGCCTAGCAACGAATAGATTCAATCTATTTGACAATATGTCTAATGTCTGTAGTATGTGGCCCGTTGTTCTTTTGGCATATAATTTACCCCCTTGGATGTGCATGGATGAGTCATTCTTTATATTGTCACTGCTTATTTCGGATCTGAAAACATCGGGCAGAGACATTGATTTCTGCTTAAAGCTATTAGTAGATGAGTTGAATGAGTTATGGAATAAGGGTATTGATGTTTTCGATGCTTCATATGGTAAAACCTTTCGAATGCATGCAGTTCTATTATGGACTATTAATGATTTTCCAACCTATGGTAGTATTTCTGGATGGATCACTAAAGGGTATATGGCATGTTCTGTTTGTAATAAGCATACCCTTTCTCGTAAATTGAGAAGCAAGATTGGTTATCTGAGCCATCGGTGTTTTCTTCCTCATGATCATGCATAGAGAAAGAGCAAGAGGTTTGATGGCAAGGTGGACTATCGACCCTCACCTATCTTACTAACTAGAGATGATGTGATGCAACAACTATTCTATTTGAAGAATGTAGACTATGGAAAGCATTCTAATAATAAAAGAGATCGAGATCAGTAGAAGAGTTGAATTGGATAAAAAGAGTATTCTTTTGAGTTGCCATATTGATGTAAGTTGAGATTGAGGCATAATCTTGATGTTATGCATATTGAAAGAAATATTTGTGACAATATTCTTGGTAC